>JAQQZX010000039.1:26185618-26205192 GCA_030068355.1 Notoglanidium maculatum
TGTATTATTCCCTTTATTTATGTTTATTCCCCCCCCCCCCCCCCCAAAGTTCTGATTTCAGGGTTTTCATTTAGCCAAGTCATAGAAAAATACACATAGATACATATACATATCTATAATATACATAGTATACATAATATACATATACATCTATACATAGATTTCATACATGTCCAGACATTGAAGTTTTCCCCAATTTTCACACCATCTCCAACTCAAAGGGTGAGAACTGAGAACCACTGATCTTATAATCTATCCGGCTCCTGAAACCACTGGCGATGCATGAACATTGGGAACGTAAATCTCTCGATCCATGTGATCCATAAATATCCATTTGGTTATAATGACCCGCCGATACTCCACATGATGCTCCATTTAATTCTTCATTTAATGCTCAGTGTAATTTGTAATGTGACACTGATTGCTACAGCTGATGGGCCATCTAATTTATCATCAGGTTCTCCATCCAATTGTGTGTATATATATATATATATATATGAATCCCCGCCCAATGCTTAAGTCAATACTATAGCAAAACTACGTAAATAATCAACATTAACCAGAAGTGTCTTCATTTAGCACTGTCAAAAATCAGGTTAAGGAACGCTACCGTGAGCCATCTCTGAGCTGTTAATTTATTTCACCGTGCGCTTTCATCAGGTTTCACTTTTTTACAACTAATATTTTACAGTCCAAGGACCACCAGCAATAGAACTGCATGCCGTACAGCTTATATACTGTAAATAAAAACGGGGAGAAGGTGTAGCTTTATTATGAACAGGATTTAAGATGTTAAAAATGATTGATATTTTGAGATACTAGTGTGTCTGACTACCGTTTTTTTTTTTATGATGTAAAACTGGATGTTTTCACACAAAAAAAACCCAAACAAACAAATCAGGAAGAAATGCCATTTCAATATTTGAAAACTTAAAAAAAAAAAAAAAAAAAAACAGCCAAACAAACAAACAAAACTGTGGTACTTCAGAACAAATAGAGCAAAGCCGAAATGACCCAGGGTATAAACACACACACATACACACACACACATCTGTCTTTGTGGGGCATTTCCACATTTCAAACAAAAACTCCAATTTTATGCAGGAGAACCAGCCAAATGTTCCCACAAGGCCAAAATGGGTAGATATTCCTCTCCTTGTGGGGACATGTAGCCCCCACCAAGAGACGAATACACACACTCATGTACACGCAACACACGGGTCTGTTTACATAAAACGGAGCTTTATCAACCTAAGAAGTGGGGAGTTAAGGCAAATTGTGCCTTTTCTGAAAATGTTATTGTTTTAAGAACATCAGTGAGACAAAAGGAGAGAATTGCATCTCTCTCTGGTTAGATATCTGATACTTTGGCTTAACTTTGATGCTTTGACTTAAAATGTCTTTAATTTGCCATGTTAGCGGGCGGTTTCATTATTTTCTGTGCTTCATTTAATTGAAAATCTTTTTCTGTTGTCTAGCAGCTTGGTATTAGTTTTACCTACCGCAGTCTGAGTCGAGGCTAAATGTTTCAGAGATGGGTTCTTACATAACATCATTTGCTTTGGCATTCATAAAAATGCCAAAAGCAAATACACTTCACATTAAACCCATATTTCAAACAAATGTAGGCTAACTTTGGAAGCTCTCCAATGCCATTGCTACCAAGGGGCGTAGTTAGGTCAAGGCAAAGAAATTACATCGTCATCAAGAGGAGTGGCCACGTCAATGAGACCAAGCCATATTAATACCAATGTCACGTTGTCTGGGCAACCAAAACAGTGGACCAACGTCAAACAGTGCTGAGACTTTTACAATAAATCTTTATAAAATGCACTCACTCACTTAACTAAGCAGGGACCAAACCAACTGCTAACCAACTTGTACACACTGAATGATTAAAATGTAGAAGTCTGAAGGGTTCTTTGGTTGTCCTTTGCGGGAAACGATAACACAAAGGTCCAGTCTTACCTGCACAGGTCTGGTGTAGCTGCTTGTTTACATTTCAACCAATCAAGATGATTTGTTAAATATTATAAAAATCTTAAATCACGGACTTCATTTTTAACTTTACCAGATGAAACATGAGACCGATCCCTTTATATAACTGGGCTGTGGAACGGTCGATTCGGACTGGTCAGGAGACATCGATTAATTTCCTATTAGGTTCTATTCGTAACAGCCAGAGGAAAAGCCGTACACGCAAGATGTCTACTCCTGGAAATCTTCAGGAATTTGTGCTTTGCGGTTTCTTGGTAATATGACAAGCTGAATATTTTCATCTGATTAATTTCACAAGAGAAAAAAAAAAAAAAAAAAAAAAAAAGAGAGGCAGGCGTGATGACCGAGTGATCGTTTAAGGTCGCCATAACTTAAGGGATAAAGTAATTATTTTGTTGATGTTCTACATCTAACAGAACTATAAACGGATAAAGTGCTACCTTTTTGTTAATTGCAATTGTTGACTAATTGCTGTGGCGTACAGGAATAAAACACTTCAGGAGGTGCTGTTAAAGGAAACATCAACATATTTAGTAACAGTCACTCCACTTTGTGTCGGTCTATTTTCCCCAACATCACACCCCAAGTGTTTTACTTATTACATACAACATGCTAACAAAGGTATAAGAAAGTGAGAAATGCACATTATTAGATAAATTAATAACAACGGAGGCCTGGAAGAAGTAGAATCTGTCATACCGACAAAGATAAAAGCATACATTTTTCACGGTACAAGTGGTGCAACAGAACCAAAGTGAGGTTCGGTCTACACGTGATGAATGCAACACTTTTGCAATGCTAACAAAAACGCATCTCCCACATTTTTCACAGTTTCGTCATAGATCTTTATCGGATCGCACACCAGCACCCCTGAGCTTGTGAAATCCAGCACCGCCATCGCTTATAAACCTGCTACCTGATGGGCTTTTGATTTACTGGCTAAACTAGACGGTCTGGCAGTTCAAAACGCTCGGAGAAGAAACCAAACCAGTTAAACAAACAGCTGACAAAAACGCTGATATTTTTGTGGTCCGTCACTCGATGATATTTAAAAACCCTGAACAATCTACTATAAAGTGGCTCTGAAACACTCCCTTGAAACCGGCGACAAGCCAATGGAGACCGTACACGTCGCCATGCAAGTTTCGACTTTGTGACCTCAGAGTTTAATAGTTCTAAAACATTGAGGTTTAGATGAGAGGATTTATTTCCTCAACAGAGCGCTGAGAAAAAACAGCCAGTATCTTACATGCTCAGGAAATTAAAGGCAGCAATCAACTGAGCCAGTTAGCACAGAGAGTCATCGTTAGCCAATAACAGTGAAGCAGTTCAAGCCAAACAGAGGTCAAACCTCCGGTAGAAGAAATTTGGGAGCGCATCACGTGGAGTCGCTGATGTGACGTGGTGGTTATATTTTAATAAAGCGTAGCCATGAGTTAATATAATGGGGCCATGAGATCTAGAAAAACTTAACTCATGGCAAATATTTGAAATTAAATGAGACAGGGCAGTTGAATTTGACCGTTCTAGCACCAGGAACCTGAGCGTAGATTGATGACCGATAATATTACGTGTCATTTCATTCTGGAAATGATGCATCGCTGGCTTTACGACACGGGTATATCATTCTCCAATGTCACCTTAAGCAAATTTTCACACCACATCGATTTTTCCGTCCATCCTTGCCAAAAATGAACCGAAGGCTACGTGTTAAGCGTGAGGTTCCGCAGCGTATTGAGTCGTGGACTCGAGTTACACAATTCGTGGCCATAACATAAGTCATGACCATGAGATACTTAGTTTGTAGCATTGAAATATTAAATGGAGGCTTCGATATATTAATTCTCGGTCACACCTTATTAAAAAAAATAACCCTCGGCGGCTCTGTAACATAAATAATATAGAGATTATTTTCCTGGTGCAGATTTCTATTATTCCTTTGTATTCCAGTTAAATCCAATCATCATTGAAACACCGCAGTGTTGATAAAGTAAAGCCTCCTATAAATGTAGCATAGTTTTTTAGGGTGCCAATCTGGACTAGTTTTAAGTCAGAACGCAGAGAATTCTAATAAACGATCCGGGACGTATTAAAAACGTTTTTCAGGTTTTAACGGTGGCGAGAAGGCCATACAGAATTTTCTGCTGCCAAGAATTTGGTTAGAAATGTAAGAAGAGTGAACAGAATCGTGCTGAATCTAAACAGTGCTGGGTGTTTTGTCCCATAAAGCAAGGAGAGAGCAAATCAGGCCAATTCACACAAGGGTGTGCGCGAGAGTGCGTGTGTGCGTAAGCAAGGAAGAGGGAGAGAGAAAAAGGGAGACAAGTGTGTGTGTAGCTTCTCTTTTCTACTGTCCAGTCACTTGCTGTCCTTTTAGGGGACTCCAGAGGCTAGTTAGAAGGTGTCTCGTTCTCACCACGAATCTAATTAGATCCCTGACAGAGAGAGAGAGCGCGCGAGAGAGAGAGAGAGCGCAAGAGGGAACGCTGTTCAAAAGGGGGAGAAAAGGTGCTAAAACACCATCTCTCTTCCCTTTCCTCACTCTCCTCCACCCTCACCCCATCCCGCCAGCCCCCTCGGAAGAAAAACAAAGAACGGCGAGCTAATGAAGTTGGTAATTAAGGAGCTTCTGTCAGGCACAATAGGTAATTAGACATTTGCTTCCCTCGGGTGCTGGCAGTCCAGTCTCATCAGTACTCGGGATGACCAAGCATGCTAGCCTTTCAGACCCCTCTGAAAAGGGAGAGGAGCGCTAATTTTCACCTCCTCCTGACCTGGACCTGCTACATCTCCTCAGGCTCAGAGAGCACCATTTCCTTCCACATTCTGTATCGTGGTTCACCATGATTGCCAAGTCTGTTACAAAATACACACCAGGCACTTAGGAAAAGAAGAGAAGTGGTCAGATCATTAGAATGAACATGCATATCGTTGCCGAGTTCTACATACTAGAACTGAGACCAGATATTAGATATAAATGCAATCATTTCTTTCTCAGCACGGTCATTTCCATATGCTCATATTCGCTTGTGTGCGAGAGCAAAACGTTGACGATAAATATTAGGAGCAGCTCATAAACAACTCCATGAACATCTTTCACCTTTTGAAGACACTCTTGTTGCACGTCTATAACACGCCATAAAACGAGTAAAACCCTGTGAAATGAGTGTGCATGTGCCTCTCTCAGCATTCTGACGGAAGCCATTCTAATTATCACGTTTCCTTTAGATTGCTCGACCGTGGTGGAGATAGGGAGAGTTCACTTGGCCTCAATTAAGCATATTTATCTCTGATTATCCGACGGTGAGATTTCTGTGCGGGCGAAGAGATTATTCTAAAGAGGCGGCGATACGCAGGAGGAGAGAAATGTTCAGACGAAGTGACATCTTTCAGCCGGAGAAGAAAGGGGAAATGAAAGAAATGGAAATTGAATCAGGATGAGACGCAGTTTAAACTCCCTTCTGCGTTTCTCCAAACCGGTGTAAACAGAACGAATAGCTTTTATTTTTCCCTAATTGGAGAATAACGTTGCATCTGAATAGCCATTTTTCCCACAGACCAGTAAACAAAGAATTTGAAGAAGACTTTTAAAGAGGCTCAGAATCTTTAGTAATTTGACATTCGGAGATCACGACTTTTGAAATTATTGCGACTCTGCTATACACAGCGCGTTTACCCATCGTTGTCCATTAATCATCCACTGAGCCCTTAAAGAACCTCTGAGGAACCCTTCCTCCAGGAGTGTGACCAGTGTTGGATTCTGAAAGGAGGAGGAAAAATACAACCACCCATCAGGAACTTGGAGTTATTATTATGAAGCCATTATAGTTTAGCCTTATAGCATGGGGAAGGTGTTACATATTCACACAGGAACATGCCAGCTCCATTCGTATGAAGTTTCAAGTTCGTAATATGCGGCGTCTCTTGTGAAAGTCAAGAACGATACAGAGAAAAGACGTGTACGGTGGTAGCCAACACACTCGTTCAAACCAAGCTAAACTTATGGTTTAGTCCTTCGTCCCTTTGTGCAATTTGGATTTTGATTGGAAAGTGTGTGTACTTTCACCTTCTTCTCCAAAAGCAAAATACATCTCTACCAAAATATACATTGACCATGTTTTGATCAATGGCAGAATGTAGTCATGTCATCTGGCAAGGATAAGTCCTACAGTTAAACATTTACTTTTGATATGTTGCAAAAATAACGTCCTGACGGATGGACCGACGGTGAAATTTTCAGCCGGAAATTTGGCCTGGAGTTTCTGAACATGAAAGAGTACTTTCGACCTCTGTGTGACCTTGACCCTGTTTGGTTCAAGTCCAAAATCTAAATCAGTTCATCTGCTGGTTACAATGATTCCATACAAATATCACAAAAAACCCAAGCACTCGTTTTTCGAGAATCGGACGTACAGTCAACCCGGAAACATAATGCGTCCAGTGTCTGGTAGCAGTGGCACAACAATCCACTTTAAGATTTACTGTTAACAGTAAATAAGACAAGGTTGATGCCAAAAATGGAACATTTTAATATATTTTTCCATTGAAAGAGGAGGACCAAGATCTGCTAGTCCATTTGTCCCAGCCAGTCCTGAGTGTAATATACATGTAGTCGCATGTGCAATATATTTTGCTCACCAGTTCCACAATGGCACAGTCAAGGTTTTATAATTTCCTGCCCCAACACGCACTTAATCTTGTATCTAAACTAAATGCTCTAAAAGCACAGCTCAAAAAATTAGCAGCTTCCCATAGTAAAGATCTTAACGGTTTAATGTAATGCTCACTGGACCATTTGAAAATGAACATTCTCCAAGCGCCACACCCCTGAACTCCATGCCAATCTCTCTCATACTGTATGTGTCACGGGTCTGGTGCTTGACCGGGCCCCTTTGATCCGCGTGTTCATTTTGACATTCCTGGTAACCATTTACGCTGTTTAGACGGGACGTGCCCCGCTGCAGGGCACAACACCTGGGATCTGAACCACTGACCTCACGGCCGAAGCTCAGGGATCAGCGCGGACAGACAAAATCTCTGCTCTTCATATCCTGTTTGGCCCCCAGCTGTGCCGGAGCGTGTAGTCAGCCCTGGAGACATGTCACCTGTGCCCAGGTAATAGCAGCCATAACATGGGAAAGGGGAAAAAGTCGGAGGAAGAGGAACACAGCTGTGTCCACAAATGGAAAAGGCTTCCAGGCCACGCCGTCATTTTAAGGCATTATGTTACTCAGCTATACGAAGTAATTATGGCTGATAATATTGAATCATTTGACTCACAGAAAGTAATGAGATGAAAGTAATGTTTCAGCTGCAGGAAGCTTTTCAAGAACCCAGGAATGGTTTCAGGAATTCAGGATGTCTATGGAAAGCGGTTCTCAAAGTGGGTTCTGGGAACCCCCAACAATGTTTTTTTTTTTTTTTTTTTTTTTTTTTTTTTAAAACATTTACCTGACTTCGCAAACATAGAATTCTAACCCACCATTTTCCGATTTAATATGTTTACAAGTAATAATTATTAGCCTGTAAAAGTTGTTCTCTGCTACAAAACTAAATTTGAAGAACCAGGAGTATTTAGTTTATGCTCTGAATTTTTCTGAAGAATCTACACAAAAAAAAAAAAGTTAGGTTACTCATGTAACCATGTTCTATGAACTCCAGATAACAGCCAGGGGCAGTGTTTCAACATCTGGATACCTTCCTTGTGCTCATGTGCACACATGTTGAGACCTTTAACACATGGTCTTGTGGTGACCATATGACCCTATAAAATGCCATTAGTTTTGGCATTAGCATTTGGGTGAATCCCATATCTGACATTGACTCATATCTTGGGAGTTTGGCAGATAAAGCCTGTTTACAAATACTGCTTATAAGCTTAACCTCCCAGCATACAAGGCCTGCAAGGTCACAAGTTAGGGTTCCGTTCACTCCTGAACTACCCAGTCTGCCCACCATACTGGGACAAGACAAGGGTTTTCAACAAGAACAGTAGTGGAAACCAGAGTTACATTAGACCACTGCTGAATGATTGACAAATGTTTAGCATAGGTAGGTCAGAGTAGAGTAGGTCACTAGGTCCATCATGGACAACTTTGCCTTATTCCATTTGGTCACTAGTGAAATATACTTAGTGTTGGCAAAAAGATGCGTTTGGGTGAATTTCCCATGTCTTCACCACACCTCGTGCGATTCCTCGACAGGACCACTGCCCCCTTGCTCTGTCCCAGTGGGTAAGTCACACTCCATAACTGACTGTGAGCCCACTCGTGGTGCCAACACACAGATTAATCCAATAGCTCATCGCTGACTGAAAACCTTTGAGATCAGCAGCTTCAAAGGAGAGATACACCTGTACTTCCGACTGCAGTCACAAGCTATACTGCACATAGCCTGAAAAAAGCAAGAAGCTGAAGAAGGAATATCGGCCATTACTGATGCCATTGATAGCATCATATGGTCACCATGTGACTGTGTTAAAGCATGTGCACAAGAAGGTGTCCAGGTGTTGAAACACCACCTCTGGTGGTTAGAACGGGCGACATGGTACTTACTCCTGAGAGCAAACTGGAGCGAGGCTTGCGGTACTGAAGGTCGAGGATTAGTCTTTACCAAATGACTCTTTGCAACAGGTGTTGAAATTTTTCCTGCTTCCGTTTATCCACAAGCAGCACATCTTCGAGTCAAAGTAAGAAGCTGCACTTAATGTAGGTTGTTTAAAATGTGCGTGCGTGCGTGCGTGCGTGCATGTATGCATATACATATACACATACACACACAAACATTTCTGTATCCCATTTCCTGGGACTTCTTAAGAAATGTGCTTTTCTTTGATACATGACCTCTGACGCATGTGACAAAACAGGCAGAACGCGTCTTCTCGCCGTACCCAGCCCTTAAATCACTTTTTGATAAGCTCGGCTGACGAGCCTCTCCTCAGGAAGAAATAAATGAGTCATTCTGAGCTCAGCATGCTTTCCAAAACAAAGGCTGAAAAGGAGGCTGGAATTTTTGGAACGTTGTCTGTTTCCCAGCAGGTGCCTGTCAGCTCCCTAACAGATGTTCGACATACTGCTTCCTCCTCCTGCGTTAGTCGATGCCAAAGTGCCGCAAGTGAGCGAGCGAGCCAGTGAGCCAGGGCGGCGCTCATCCCTCAACGTTCGGCCTCGACCCCGCGCCTCTCAGCACCACCACCACGGGGGAGATAAAGAGCCTTGGACTGCCTGCTTGAGGGAATCCTAAATGGTAGTGGCTTTAAATCAGGCTCCCATGGCCCTATGGGTAGCAATTATCTTTTTTCGCACTAATAAATTCCCTCCCCATCGCTGATAAGGTGGTGCTCTTTCTGAACCTCAGAGAGGAAAGAAAACAAAAGCATGCGTTTAATGAGGGAGGAAGAGTTGAACGTGGCAGTGGGCTTTTTTTGGTCCAGTTTCTCGGTTCACTGGAGGCCATTCAGCATCTATAGCGCTCTTTCCAATACGCTTTTGTTCCTGGTTAATTTATATCTGTTGCACACACAAGACTTTAAGAGCCCGTTATTCACTGCAGGTGCAAAGAGTCTTTCAAAGTGTGAATTTTGATATAGATCCTACTCAGACTTTTCTGATAACCAAGATAATGAATCGCCATAAAAAATATATATAATTAAAAAAACCTTGGTAACGCTCAGCGCTGGAGTAGCTCTGTGGAGACTTTACCTGTTAGTTTGGTGAGAGATGAGAGGAGACTACTGATCAGATATGAAGGTTCTATGATTGTATCTTTGAATTTGATGTGTTCTTGGATGTTAAGCCGCGTGTTGCAGCAGAAGCTGGTGTTAGGCTACTGATATCTACATTCAGAGCCAAAATATTTTTTTAGCCAAGCAAAATTCACATACAAAGCAGATGCTTGAGTTGACAGACATATATTCCTTTCCTTTGAATATGCAAGCTGCGCACAGCTCCCACCCGGCCACACCATGATGACAAGAATGACATCACCACTTTATTATAGGAAGAGAACACATGGGCGTGTGCTGTTATAGGAAAGCAATCTAGAACTGGCCGGGATGAGTTGGACCAGCTGAAGCCAAGCTACTCTTACCACCTTTCAAGTCCAGTATTCTGCAATAACGGCACATCACAATGTTTTATTCCTCTTACACTACAGCAAGTCCGATTCTTACTAATTTTTATAAATTAAAGAATGTCATACTTTTTATGTTTACTGATGCATTTAATGTGTGGGGAAAAAAGTTATTTCCTGTTCATTCACTTTATAGTAGCTATAAACCGCTGTTCCCGGACATCTCTTTTTTTTTTTTTTTTTTAACCTCTCTGGAAGTGAATAAGACAAACAAGCAAGCCCAAAACATCGTCTTAGGGAAAGTTGGGGACCCGTGAACTCCTCTATCCTGAAGACTAAAGCTTTAAGTTTGACTGTTACTGGAGTCTCCTTCCATAAATGCAAGAATAGCCTCTCAAACGAGTAAACAATTGGTGTAAATAGTATAACAAGTATAAATAGTACACTGTTGCCAGGTCTGTGATTTTCCAGCCTAATTAGGCTAAGGTTGCTAGTGCGTACAAGCTGAGGTTTGGGTGATATGATTAAACAAGATGGAGGTTTTTAATGCAAACAGTGAATATTCCAGTGTCCACAGCACTGAAGTTTTACATCAACTTTTTGTTTCTTGACTAAATAAAGCCCTGTGTACATGATACAGAAATGTCAGTATTATTGATAGTCCAAGACCAAATGTGCTACCTAACCCATTTCGAATAAACTCCTCTATCAGACGCATGACAAACGATGTGCTTCTTATAAAAGCACTGCGCTACTTTAATATGACCTAATTAACAATTCCATGCGATGATTAATGGATAAATATTCTTAATCTCTTCCTTATTGTTGCAGATCTCCGAGCGTAAAGTGAGACCAGGTGTGTTTGCCAGCACAAGTCCCAGAGAACAAACATCAATTAAAAAGAAAAGGATGGGGAGAAGGAAGAAAAAAAAAAAAAAAAAAACCCACCACCGAGCACAGTAACAAAATCTGCTCTCCTGCTTTTTCACAACTTCTAAGGTTGGGCTCTTGTTCCTAGTGAAGACTTAAGTTTAACCTCATTAGGAGAGCACACACTAGATACATAATTATTCCTGAGAGGATCAGCCTCACTAATACAAATTAGAGTGATAATGAAGCCACTGAGACTGGCCATCGCTGCTCCCTGAACATCACCCACGGTGAACTATTATCTAGAATTAGAGCGTTTGTTTACGTTGTGTGCTAAAAGCCTTTTCGCCATTTGTAAAAGTAGCACGGGTTGCACAATTTAACATGAGTGGTTTTATGGGAATGGTTTGAATTAAGAGGTTTTGTCTTTCAAACTTTTTATTCAGTTCAGGGAAAACATGTTTTTCAAAAAAAATTGTAGAAAAGCCTAAACTCGTCTCCCATTGCAAAATATAGCTTAGGCTAAGCTACTCATGACGTGCGAGTTCTTCTTATTGCTCGAGTGTTGTGTATTTACACTGAAAGGCTGTTTTTTTTCCCCCCTAAAAGGCAGAGAGGAGCATGTACGATGCTGCCGGGCGCTTGTAAAAGTTCTGCGTGAAAAGACAATTCACGTCCGCTATCTGAAACGCATCTGGCCTTTTTATGCAACGAGGTAATTTAAGCATGCTGAAAGTCTACTTCAAAAGATGTTCAAACGTCTCCTCGGGCGGAAGGAAATCATTCCTTCTCTTACCATGGCAAAACTTCACTCAAACATGAACTATAAATCTGGGTTATTTCCACATTTTTTTTTTTTTTACAATGACCAATGGAGATTCTCCTTGAGGTCAAGCCTAAAAACTGTCTAATTCTCTCCAAGTGTTATATTGCAAGCTCTTACTGAAAAATCACCCATTTCACATGATTATGTAATGTGATTACATGTAGAACACGTCAAGGAGCCTTGTTTCAACATAAACCCTGAAATTGCATGTGAACTCGAGTAAACGTGCACGAAGTCAGGTGAATAACGCGACAAACTAACACGAGAAAAACGTAAAGATCACATGGAAAAATCAATGAATCGGAGTTCAAAATCCTAACGTGAAAATGATTCGGATGTAGAAGATATCATGAGAAAAATTAATCACTTGTAAAGAATCAGATGTGAAAACGTGTAAAAAAACAAAACAATGATGCGGAAAAATAAAAACATGCATATGAACTGTAATAACCACGTGTTATTAAATAAATTTCACGTGACATGTTACTTTTTCTGTAAGAGACACATTTTAGCAATTAAAACAATTTAAAAATTTTGCAAAAATGCTACAAAGTGATCGTTTGGTGCAGTTTAGTCTAGGCCACAAGTGTGAATAAAAACACAAGAACAAGTATTACACGAGTATATCTTTGCTTATATCTTTGTTTTGTTTGTGAGATCGATCAGGTGCCAAACCATCGTTCTGTGGTTTCACACTTTTTAAAATCAGCCTCCCGAAAATAAAGGCTTGCGTTTAGACGGCTCTTTTCGTGGCTTTAGTGCAGTTGTATTAGACACGCTCCACGGAGCATGCGCGGAAATCAAGAGCGCTCCGAGGTCACGGAACAAAAATTAAAAAAAACGCAAAAGGAAGTCGACGAGAGACACAAATGATGGATCTCACCCTGATGAAGGAGCTTGACATTTTAGCCAGAAAGGTTGATCGGTGCCATCGGCTGCCAATTAAACAGCGTAATAAAGTCTTTAGAGTGGGAGAAATGAAAATCCACACCCTCCTGCCGGGGTGCTGTCAAAGCGAGCTCAGCGGGGCTGAAAGGACTGGGCTATTAAAGCTCGTGTCACACGTATATTTGGCACATTTTAAAGCCGTTTGGCTTCTCGTTTTAAGATGCTTCTCTGGTTAAAGTGGAAGGATGGTGAATCCGGCGTGTGGGAGATGAAGACGCCACCGCAAACAAATCCAAGCCTCATATAAACTGCAGATAAAAGAGGCAGCGAGGCAATTAAAGGCATCCTCTGACCTAGCGGGGGCTTCTCTTGAAAGCCACGAACCGTAGTTCCTGACGGGGGAAACTCCCCGAGCTGATACAATCTCTGGGATTGCGCTAAATAACGCAGTTATATTTTTTTCTCCGGGCATCACTGAGTGATTGAAAGGGAGTGAAGGAGCAGGTTTTGGCCAAAGGCAAAGATAAGCACTAGGTGTGTGTGAGACGAGTCAGGTCCAGCAATCAGTCTGTGATCTGGGGCGGTGTTTAGTGGCGTTGTAAGATCTGCTAAACTGGCCCTAATTTGCGCTGTTGTAGGAGGTGTGTGAAGAGGTGGAAAAGGTCCAGAGGGGGGAAGGAAGAGGCCTTTCGTCTGTCAGAGACGGAGTTAAGCCTCGCCCCGGGGGCGGCACACTCGACCGAGATGAAGCCAGCGATGGGAAGGAGGGAAAGCAGAGGATGAAAGATCATCCACACCTGAGAGTTACAGCTCACTCAGCGAGCGCTCATGGTTTTGGCCGTGAGAGTTTTTTCTCTTTATTAAGCGCGTCACTCACTCAGTGAATTATCTATTAGGGTACTATGACTCATTTCACAGGTGTGTGAACTTTACCACTTTCTTTCAGATAGATAAAAGTCTTCAACATCCAGACACGACCAAACTCAATCGACCTTTTAGACGACTGCGAGTCTACGTGATCTTTTTGCGGCGCTAGCGTTTGGCCCCCGTGCAGACATCTGAACGGTTTGGCCGTCAGCTACAGCGTTTATATGACACTCCATTTTTTATTTTTTATTATTTTAATAGGGCTCTCTGTTCTGTGTGTGTGGTGTATTTTCTTTCTGAATTGCAAAACTGGACGTGACAAGTTTCATCCATCTCACTTAAATTCCCTAAAGAAAGATTTTATGGATGAATATTAAATGTATCCATCTCCACGCCGCCCTAACGCCAGTTTCCTTAGAGCACAGCCGAATTCTACATTCTGTTCGGTCAGAAGGTGTTGATTAATTGTTTATAACAGCAGCTCTGACAACAGCGCAGCTCCAAAAAAAAGCATTATTTAACTGAGAAAAACGCATCACTGATATGATGCTTTGAGATGTTTATTCAAGTTTCTGGAAGCGGTCTCAAAGTGTGAGCACTCTGCAACAGTCAGAAGGAAAACTAGAACTGAACAAGCCATAAATTTTTTTTTTTTTTTTTTTTAAACAAAGTGGTAACAAGCTTCATTTTCATCATTTTGTTATTAGCTTCAAATGAAAGTGAGCAAAGATGCGTGTTTTTAGCCAATATAACAAGTGATAACTGGAACTAACTCTTGGATATTCCACAACATTAAAGGTAACTATAAAAAGATAAAAAGTGACACTTTTCTTTAATAAATCTTTAATATTTAAATACTTATTAAAATTAAAAAAAAAAAATTCACATTAAGTATTTTGTAATATTTTGTATTCAATGTTCACCAAACTCAAGTCATGAAGCACCTTAATCGAAGCGTGTGCGCACACACCTTACACGTGGTTGCTCTCTCTCACATACACACACACACACACACACACACACACACACACACGACACTAACACTCCCCTGTTTATGCTGGACTCACCATTACATAGCATGATTGGCCATTCACTGCTTCAGGCAAGAGTGAACCCTTTCCTATACTAGGACCACCAATATAATCACATTGACTCACGAACATGTGTGCGTGTGTGTGTGAGAGAGAGAGACAACCTCTTTCCTTGGCAGGTCATATTTGGGTTGGCAGAACAGCCGACCACAGAACAACCTGGAACTGTGTCAGAGAGAGAGAGAGAGAGAGAGAGCGCAAGCGAGCACACGAGAGAGAGAGCGAGAGAGAGAGAGAGAGCGCAAGCGAGCACGTGTGCACACAAGAGAGAGAGAGAGAGAGATTGAGAGAGCGAGCACGTGTGCACACAAGAGAGAGAGAGAGCGAGAGAGAGAGAGAGATTGAGAGAGCGAGAGAGAGAGCACGTGTGCACACAAGAGAGAGAGAGAGAGAGAGATTGAGAGAGCGAGCACGTGTGCACACGAGAGAGAGCGAGAGAGAGCGAGAGATTGAGAGAGAGAGAGAGAGAGAGAGAGAGAGAGAGAGAGCACGTGTGCACACAAGAGAGAGAGAGAGAGAGATTGAGAGAGAAAGAGAGATCAAGAGAAAGAGAGTGCAGCAGTGAGACAGAAGCAGAAAGAGAGAAACAGAGTGACAGACAGGGAGACAGAGAGGAAACAGAGAGAGAGACAACGAGAGTGAGATTGTTTACAGTACATGGCTGATTTGAGTGGTTTGATTGTAAATGGGAGCAAATTTCTGTGTTAAACACTGATTTTTTCATCTGACATGTGCAAGGCTTTAGTTTTGTGCGCGCACACACACACACACACACGGCTGAGTGTGTGAGCGTGCTTGCCCAGTGTGAATAATCTTGTTTTAGTTGGTCTGGCTGCACGTCAGGATCGTTGAATAGGACTACAGGCGCTCGGCGATGTTGCGTTGTTGACTAAGCCTGAATCTGCATTGACGTCCAAAGCAATTATCCCGACTTTTGAGCTGTGAGCTGCATTTATTACTGCATAAAAGCCCTCATTCATTTAATACACATCTGATTATTTATTTAAGACTCCCGTGACAGGCGCTCATGTCTCTCGGCATTATGAGGTCGTCATTTCAGCGCGCGATGCGGTGTCTGATGAACAGGAATGAGCTCATTGAAGTCACTGTGTATACAGTAACAGGTGCTGTAGCATGATGTTTAGACAGATTCCGAGTGAAAGGCTCTTGAATATGAAAGAAGAAAATTTCACATGTGCACGATACTATCGTGTACATTCGCTCAAGTCGCAGGAACATTACGGACGCTTGACTAATGAGGTCTTAAAACCCTCCAGTATAAAATAGCCCGGAATAGACCCGAGCCAAGGTCGGCGCGGCCATGCCTCCAAGCAGAGACCGCTAAAGTCCACTCTGGACTGAGATGTGAAACAGACCACATTTCACATGCTATTGAATTCATATTTATGGATCCTGGCCTAGGTTTGGCTCTTTGGAAAATCAACAATGACATAAATAACAAATAACAATATAAACAAAAGTAAGGATGATTCTCATAACTGAAAGAGGCATAAAATAACACAAGCTGTTTTTGCCAAAGTCTGTGCACGCTGTAGACTTAATGACGGATATTATACCACGACGCAGTCGAATCCTCGATTCTGATTGGTTAGAAAGTGTTGATGAATTTTCTGTAACAGCAGCCCTGACAGTAGTGTCTGCTTCAAAGTGTATATTAATGCATTTGCTCTAAATGTTAAAATTTCTAACAGGACTCGGTGTGTAACTATTATGATGGTTTCTGGGTTTGTTTGTTTGTTTTTTTGGAAGCAGTCTGTGATTTTCTTGACTTTTTTTGCTCGATTAAGAAAAAGAAAGCAAGCTTTGCCTGAAGGAAAGACTGTTTAAAGCTGTTAACACATCATGAGAACATTGATGGACACTGGAACAATGGACACCAAGCACAGAATGTGCCGTTATTGGAAAATAATCAAGAGTAACCACGCGACACCTCGGGCCGCACCGCCGTCCTGTCACTGATCATTTTCCTGCAACATCATGCCCCCAAGTCTTTTTTTTTTTTAATCCTTACCTAATCATCAGCATCTCCGCCCAAGAGTTCTCAGCATGAAACAGCAGAATCAGAATACTTCATGAGACTCGGATACAAATCAGAATAAAATCAGTGCCGGGCACAGACATAAACACACCCCCTGAGATGAAAATCCCATACTCATAAATGCAGTCTCATTCACCGAGATTTAGCGATGTTAAGTGAAGTGTTCTCTTTGCACATGCTGGATTACAACACAAAATCCTTTCATTAGGCTCTCTCATACTTCTAAAGCACGAAGGTGTTTTTTTCCCCTCTAAGCTGATCACGAACACTGGTCCAGAGGCGACCCCGGGGTGACAAAAAGGTGTTGCTTGGATATTTCACCACACGGGGCGAAAGACGATTGCCTCAGCGGCGCCATCTCCGCGGGGACTGCTGGTGTCATTAGGCGTCCACAAAGCGCTGTGGCGGTCTGAGGTCCACAGCCTCACACTTGGCTCATTAAAGCAGAGCAGGAGTCGAGCCTCTGCTCCAATCCTCCTCTCATTAAACCGCATTCAGCTAATAGGCCAAATCCACACCAGCACCACCGCTGAGGCGAGAGGCCGGAGGAGTAAACGAGTGTGCTCACACCCCTCTACCTCCTTCCTCCTGCCTCTCAGGCCCCTAAAGGCCCACCTGAAGCCCTTTAAAAATAGCAATTTAACCATGTAGCTGAAATTGTGACTGGTTACAGTGCTGGGATTCTCAGGTGAATTTGGAGCCATTAGTACCGTTTGCGTTTCTTTTTCAGTAACAGACAGTCGAAGGCCGCCTCTTGAGCCGCCACATCAAGGATCATGTTCCTGTCGGGCGTCTCGGCTCGGTGAGGTCGGTTTAAAGAACGAAAACCTCCACGTCTATTCAGTTCACTGTAATGAAGACACGGTTTACCTGAAGAAACCTACTGATATACACTTGTACTCAAACACACTCCAAAAATCTTTTTCTTTTTTTTTTTTTGTGAATTCACTTAACATTTTTGTAATGAGAAGTGGAACATTCTTTTCCATGACTCATCTATTATAGGTATACAACCCATCCACCTCAGGAAATATTTTGCATATCCCACGTTGCAAGTTGCATCATTCTGAAGATCATGGGAAGAAAAAAAAAAGTTGCGTTTTTAATGATGGTCAATTTTAAAGTTAGCTAAATAATAATTTGAATAAAAACGCAAGATAAATCATTAAATGATGCCATTCGTATGGATGGTTGGTTTGTGTTTGGTAAAACTATCTTAAAAAAAAAAAAACCCTCAATACTGTTACTTAAGAGCCAAAAAAAAACACCTCCTCTTGTAAAAGATAAGACTGGTACCAGAGATGGGTTAGCACATTTTCTGAACCGTTAAACGCATACTTTCTTAGATGCCATGTAGAAAAATGATAAAATAAAGCTCAATTTTAGTGCTAACTGCACCACAGTCGTAGAATCAGGCTAGAACATCTGACCCATTCTGCAGATGTTGAGAAAGGATAGCAGCACTCCTATCCTCCCCTCTTTATGTAATAGCCGGCGTAATGTAAGCGAAAGCGGAGGAGTAAAATCATCTTTCTCCCCTTCACTGCCAGCACCTCATGGCCGAGGGTGTCTAATAAGGAAGCGGATGGTAATTACTGCCGAGAGTCTTTGTGATAACAGGGATCAGAGCTATTGCGCTGCAGTTCATTAAAGCACTGAGGACTAACATGGGAAAGGTGCTGAAATTAGAAAATGATATCGCTTTGTGGCTTTCCTCCCCAAATACGATGTTTTCATCATTACGGATCATAACCTTTTCTCGAGGTAGAACTACTTCTTACCTGACGTGCGGTAATGCCTGCTCTGTTTCTTTTCCTCCTTCCTTTAAGTACAGCTGTGAGGCCAGGCGCGCGCCAGTACTCCGGATTCCGTTCAAGTAGAAAAATTAAATGAGGGCTAATCGCCGTATGTTAAATGCTAAAGGAAATGCCGACCCGGTTTAATTTTAAAGTTCGCAAGCATAATGATTTAATAAGTAGTTTAAAGAATGAGTAACAAAGCATCATTAAAAAGTAGCAAGGAGAAGATCACCACCACAATGATGTTTTTATAAGTATAGGTTATAGTGATCTTGCACATCACACCCCTAATGATTCGAATTTGCATGAGGAAAAGTCAAAACTATCGTATTTCTTCAGTTTTTCTTGAGAAGAAATAAAACCAACAAAAACAATACACACTGTTAAATAACATTTATTTATCATCAGACTTCGGTTACTGTAAAAAATGTTAATATATAAGAAAGCACACCAATAGAAACGTGCAATCTGACAGGTTTGCTGCTGTTAGAAAAGTGGAATGATGCCTGCAGTCCAATCAGATTCAAGAAATCAACAGCACCGAGGTATAAATGTGCAATAAGAACAAGAACCAGATGTTATCAAATCCCATTTTTCACATAGCATAAGTGATGTGTAAATTAGGAATGACGTACGGGATATGACCCACGTATAAAAAGGAGCCGATATTGACTCCGCCCCCATTAAAGACTGCTAGCGGCTAATAAACCTAGTAAGATTAAGCGCAATGAGGTTAAGAAGCAAACCAGTTTGTCTTCTGATTTCTACTGCAAATAAAATGTGTGTGAACAGAGCGAGTGGGAGTTGGCATCAACACCGAATGTTCCAGATGAGTTCGTTTAACTTATTCATAATCACAACTTTGTGGGAAAAGACAAGCCCGGCTCGGGTCCTAATAACACAAGCAAATTATGGATGCGAAACCAAGTTCATTAAGGCATGCGTGGCTTTGCACTGATGATCATCATTATGTGCAAATTACAACTCAAATGTGGTTAACATCAGGGGAAGATCTTAATGGCGCATTCAGGCTAAAGAGAACCAACAATGGTAATATGTAAATGTTTACAAAGAAACTCACACGCCACGCTGACCTTGGGAAAAGC
>JAQQZX010000039.1:26213587-26279271 GCA_030068355.1 Notoglanidium maculatum
AGCGTTCCAGGTGACGACTTCATGAAGCTGGTTAAGATAATGCCGATTGTACCATCACGGTAAATGGTGGCTACTTTAAAGAAACTAATCTAATTGAAGAATCTAATTAGAAGAATCTAATAATCTAACTATTAGATTAAGAATCTAATAATTCAGTATATGCCATACGTGTTGCTTCATAGTTTTGATGTATTCAGTAATGTTTTACAATGTAGAAAGTGAAAAAAAAAAAATCACTTTTGTACGGTTCTCATTACAAGCAGCATCTAGGACTCATTTCAATCACGTTTTGGCCTCATCATAGCACTGTTGCGAAGGATTTACTATCACACTTGCACCATGGTTCTTTTCGAGCATTATTTTAGTGCAGTAGTTAATACACCAGGTCATATTAGACTGCGAAAGCGCTCACGCAAATATTAGGTCACGTGTTCTTTCACGATTGTCTTTCTATCAAACGGTTATCATTTCGTTCACGTGAGCAAAAATTCCCCAAGGAATCAAACACCTGAAGCAAAAACATGTTGTTCCTCAGGGATCTAGCCTGGGACCTCTACTCTTCAGTATAAACAGGAAAACCATTCACATGGGGAATCTCTTGACGCGTATATACGTTTTCCCCTAACGGAGGCGTTTCTCCGATCAGAATCGAGTAGGCTTGGGTCTGTTTCAGTGACGCACGACTATCCAGTAACCTGACCAAAATGTAACGCTCGTAATGCGAGGAAATCTCACTTTGCTAGCTAGCTCAATTATTTCCATTTCCTTAAACTAGCTCTTCACCCAATACGATCTTCGCAGGGAAAAGTAAATAAAAAGAAATTTAAATACATTTTTTTTTTTTAAAAAGAGCACACAAACACCACGTCACTCCAACAGAGTTGCAGCCTTATTATTTACTAAATCAGTGTACGAACTATTACACCATCGACTTTACATCTATGAAAAATATAGGCAGAAATCGACAAGAACCCCGAGCTGACCTTTTTACATATCCTTTAACATGTTGCCTAAACCCCAGCTGCACGAGTCTGTGAAACTCTTGACAACTCGTCACAGTATTTTTAGGAAGCGTCACGGTCGCACAAACACACTGATGCGGCTTTTGGGCATCCAGTGATTGACAACAAGATCTTTATTTATCTAATTAGACCGTCGCCTGTTAACACGGCTGGTATGAGAGACGGCAATAAGTGTGTGAGAGACGCAGCACTGCCGGAGGCCAAGGCTTCGCGTTCGCAGCTGCTCTAAAGCAAGTCAACCTTAACATTTTTTAAATTACAATAATGACTGTCTAAACATTTATCCTGAGCGCGTTTCTGTGTACATACGCCTTTGTCTAGACACACTGCTACTCCAGAGCTGAGAAAACAGCAGAGAGAGAGAAATATCAGTATCAAATGATATCATCTTCCCATGCAATGTAAAGCTTAGATTGAGGGCGATCAATTAGGATTTGCGCTGGAGCAGAAAATAGCTTTATGACAGCGTTAAGGTGTAAGAGGAAAAATAAACTTGGGCCCGAACACGCTTTCTCACAGCGGCTTCGGCGGAGCGGGTAGGCCTGAAAACATTGACAAATGCCGTGTTGACTCAGAGGACTGAAGAACAAAGGAGTTTAAATATTTTTGTAGGAATATTGTTCTAAAAGCGCAATTGTACGTCTGTTCTGGTCCGCTGTGTACGACTCACTGTAAAAAAAAAAAAAAAAGAAGAAAAAAAAAAAAGATATTTCCCAGGGTGCTGCTTGGCCTTTCTGAAATCTTGAGAACGATATCACCGTGACCGTTTCAAAGGAATGTTCACAAGCACAGGAAGTTGACTGAAGATCATTGCAAACGTTCATGCGTTATTCTCTCTCGGATTTGATTGCATTGCTGAAGGACCGATGCACACACAAAATGAGATGGTTTCACAATCGAGGCTCTAATATTCAAAGATGATAATTAGCTCGCATTGCATGAACTCATTTGGTACTTATTAACCCTAACTAATTAGTAGTTATTACATGGTTACACCTTTAAAACACATTCTTACACAGTGACCCAGGGTGCAGTAATGACACTGGTATGAAAACTACATGCCTCAAACAAAGTAGTGAACCGATTCTGTTTTATGTCCTCGTCATTTTTCTGCCGTGGTCGCCATATTAGTGTCTAAATTTCTTTCCTCGCTGCAAACGTAACTGGAGGTGAAAGATGGTCACAATTACTCTCCTTACTTCAGAGCAGAAGAAACAGTACTACTGCTGTGAGCCTTATGTACTGCCGAGCAACTCGATCTGGCAGAAAACGTACTAAATCTGTGTTTTCCGGAAAGATTTTCATCTCATACTCAACTCCTCTTGCGATTCTGGAAAGTGCCTCAAAGCGTTTAAGAGCCCAGAAGCCTCGCAGCGCTTCATGTTAAAGGAACCCAGAGCGGTTCACGAACAGCAGAAAAAGAACTCTAGGGTAAGTGAGGGGGGGAAAGAAAAAAAAAAAAAAAACCCCACAACACCTTTAGTGTTAACAATACTCGCTAGAGAAATAAACTTCCCTTTTGCCCCATAATGTAGCTAGCTATCCAAGATAGCGATGAGGGAGCAGGTTTTAATCTGCTGCTAATTCAAGATGCATTGTGCATGCAGTGGAGTGTATTAGGTCAGACGATTATCTTCTTAATGAAGCACCGAGTTAACATCAATGCAGCCAGTCTTTTATTTGGATCTCAAAATGGAAGATCCAAATAAAAAATCCTGGCGAAATCCTCAAGACTGGAAACCGTCATATTTAAAATTATATTCTGTTCAACGTACTAAAAACATCAGGGAATAAACTGCATTAGGAATTTAACCGAAATGACGCACACTGGCATTCACACCTCAGATAACTACAGACTTGAGCTTTATTCAGAAGTTGTGCGAGAGCTACACATACAAGGCGGTGGTTTGGACGCTATTAAAACAGGAAAAGTCGGGAAATCTCAGACTACTACATTCCTGTTATTTGCATAATCTGAACAGAAAGCCTAGAAAGAAAGATTTTCCGCAGCTTAAGACGGACATTATTTTGGAATTAATTCACCAATTCTGGCGAATATGAGACAGAAAACAGTATTGGTGATCAGCTTTACCATTAGACTTTTAACTGTGATACCAACCTCAAGATATTACTATGACTTTAGATAAAACCTTTTATACTAAGCTGCTAATAACTGAATTATTAATTTGCAAGCGTGAGACGGACAATATCTCTGATATGATGCACAACACAAATGATACACTACCCAAAAAAACCCTCACCTGAGATTCACCCTACAGACATTGTAAAGGTATTTAGCACTGGTATTAGCGTTCATCTGTTATGCACAACCATCCACCCTTTCAACACTTCAGATTATTAGGCATTTCCTGAGGAAGGAACTGCACATTCAACAAAATAAGAAATGAAAAACATCTGCAGGACGTGTTACAGAGAGCAATGCCGCATAAGTCACCCCGATATCCAAGTTACTCCGTGACCGTAGAAGCACCAACCAGAACTAGCGGCTAATACCAATAGTTCTAACAGCTCGGGGGCCAAAAAAAGTAACAGCACAGTTGTCATTAAAGGACAAGTCTCAGCCAGAGGACAGGAACTTCATCAAACTGGAATTTGTTTTTATGCCCCGTTAAAGACTTCAAAATCAAAAGGAACTTTCTGCCATCACCTCAGGGCTCTCGCACTCACTCATGCTAACACGCACCTACATACCTCATACATCCGAACTATGCAGACTGTAGTGCGGGGTGAGAGTGCTGAGCGAGTGGCCTGGTGCTTTGCCGAGTGTTTGTTGTCGGACAGGTGTCGAGCCGAGGGCTGTGTGTGTGTGCAGGCTGACGGGCAGGTTTAATCCGGTCCTGTTGCGATGTCAAGCACAGGTGCTGCCCGAGGCCAGCGAGGTCTACTCGGGTGGAAGACAATTCTCTGTCTATACTGGGACTCTTTGTCTGAAGCGTGTTTAAGAAATGAAAAATCCGTTTGCGTTTGACGTCGCTGTGTAATCCGGGTATAATGAGCATCGAGAAAGCCAAAACAATAAGAAAATACCTGGTGACATCATCGCTTACTTTCACGTCAGTCATTGGGGGAGTTTGTTTATTTTTCTTTTTTTAAAACGATTTCACAATGAGGCTCTTCAAAACCAGTCATAAAAGCTTCTTAATGAACTTTCAAGTTTTGAACAAAATGTGAGTAAAATATACATATTAAAATATATATATATATATATATGCACGCACACGCACGTGTGGTGTGTTTTAGACTCAAGTTCACAGAGATGAAGCGTCCACACCCAAGAACAGCGATCTATCTTTTTTCAACGGTTAAATACGGCTTTGCTGCTCCAACCACCCCAGTAACGGCGACCACGAAGAGGGGATAGCGTTTGTTCTCCATTCTATTCATTCTTCATTTTCAAGTGTCACACTATTTGCGATATGCAACCAGGAGTGACAAAAAAACCCTAGTGATTTCAACTGTGATGCACAAGAACTGACATCGGTCTCTTTTTGACACTGGATTAACCGAGATCAGCTCTGGGCTTGTTCCTCCGTCCACCACGCCAACAGCATCCGTTTTGTTGTGATGTACAATGATGTCCTGGTGTTCCGTGTGATCTACAATTTATTTCCTGGTCTGTTGGATGGATATAAATCAGACACGCCGAGGACGTTTGCGTGTCTCTCTAAAAAGGACCCGATTCCACCTTTAGAGCTTCTTTTTAGACTCAAGTTCAGCAAAATGACACGTCCACACACTTGAACAGAAGTCAGTCTGTTCTCAATGCTTCATTAACCGATATCGGCTCTGGCCTCGCTGCTCCGACCACCCCTGTAATGGCGACCACAACGAGGGGCCTTTTAATTTCGATGATGTTTTATGCGCCATAATTGGGCCTACCCGAGTCGGTGAAACGGAGCCGGCTGACTGGACGTTCCCCTTGACCTGGGATGATGAGGACACATCTCAAGTTCATCCTGATCCTGGGTGGCACCTGGATCAGCTTACCTCCACCTGTCCCTTGCAGAAGGATCCCCTCGCCCTCCAGACTCGTACTGCACAAAGTACTTTTAACATGCCCACCAAAACAGATCTCCTTACGGATGTTAAACTAAACCTGCCTCTCTGTGATAAGCTCAGTCACCTTTAGGCCTTCAGGAACTGAAGATAAAATGTAAATTAAAGCAAATGACTAGCGAGTAATGAGTAATTATACGTCAGTTTATTAAATCTCATGGACTGTTCGCTACTGTGCAATGGGCTGATCGATCATCACCACAAAGCAATACAATGAACACAGTAAATGTCAGTCCTTTGCAATACAAGCAAGACCTACGGACAAAACAGCTTGAAATATTAACGCCTCTCATTTAACATTAACTGTAACTACAAATGGATAAAAATATAACATGTCCTTTAATTACTAAAATATAATAATTGGCAGAATTACTATGTTACAAAAGCAATAAAACATCAGTAGGTGCAGGATTTTTTTTGTTTTTTTTAAAGAAATAATTAGGTTTTTAACATCACACCATCCCATCGTTGATTATTTTCCCTCAGTAGTGTGCCAAGCTGTGTTTGATTCCTTACTTAACCATTAAGCCTGAAACATATTGCTGACTGGAAAAAAATATATTAAAAGTCATTTGCAAGCTAACATATGAAATGAAGTGAGTCTCAAAGATCTGCCAGATTCAGTGACCCACTTTCAGGTCCAAACACAAGAATGTGAATATAACCTTTTATTAAAGTGCAGAATGCATATTCTGAACTGCGTAACCTCACTGCAACCCCACCGTGACGGCCAACAATCACATTTGTTCTTCAGATTCAGCATGTGTTGTGCAGAAGAGAACGATCACCTTGTGACTAGTCGTGCTCTTTGATGCTGTAATGAAAAAAAAAAGAGAGCATAATTCAATAATACTCCACCGAGGACTGTAACGGAGCGACGCAGACCAGCAGACCTGGTCTTGTCACCGCTGTCCATGACACCGAAGCAATGGGCCTTCCAAAATGAGCCCGTGCCATTGGTGAGGTAGACAACGTGAATACCGAACTGGAATGAGTTTAAACTCGGGGCAGGATCGCTCTCATCTGGCGTTTGCCGACTTCATTTTGAAGTCAAATGACTCCTAAAGGCTATCGAATGAGTTATAGAGTAACATGTTTGGACCAGGAATCTGGACTGGTGATTCATAATATGAAACGCACCATTTTCACACAAGTGACACATGACGTATTGCATTTATTTTAAAAGAATGACCTGTGTGGATCCAAACCGGGAGAAAATGAAAGTGTAGACTAGATGGCCATTAATCCAAAAGTGAGGGACAGAAAGTTAATCTGAGGCAACACAAGGAAAGAGGAATGCAATGTAATCTCAATGTTTAGGCGATGCCACAATTCGGGTGCCATTTGTGTCTCGTGATATCACATTTACAAGTATGTATGTAGACTAAAGGTAAAAGGACACCACAAGACAAACAAGTTAAAAAAAAATACAGCATTTAGAAAGCAGAATTTCACGTAACTACAATTTACCTTCAAACATAAATCATTAAAAGACTTAAAAAAAATAAATAACTAAAATAAAACCCACAACATACTTTAATGCTCGAAACATACTGTCGTTTCACAACATATCCATCTTAGGTCAAGAAATATGTACATTTTATAGATCATACATTCACCCAACCTGAGAACATTTCCTACTATAAAATATTGGAACGGTGGGAAGAAGTAAAGTACGTACTTTTTCCCCCCTCTTTATTTTCAGTGATGCTGTAATGTTGACCGCTGATGTCATTTTGAAAGCATGACCCTATTCATCGATTCGAAAGTAAATTAATAAAAAAAAACCTAAATAATGTAATTGACTCATTCAAATTTCCATAACACATGCATGCCATTAGTATGGCTGCTAGTTAACTACATTTCGTTAACTATATTTTCTAATTTTATGCTAAATAATTCAACCCTGTGACTAACGTGATGGCGAAAGGCAGCCATTGTCAGCAAAGTACTTCTGTTAAAATGAGACGCTGTTGCGTGCGTTTTCTCAGACGAGACGCCGAGTCACGAGAGCCAAACGGCACTCCGAACGTGGAATTATCCGTTTGACTGGACATTGAGGTTTTATTC
The DNA here is from genome assembly GCA_030068355.1 of Notoglanidium maculatum. Lineage (NCBI taxonomy): Eukaryota > Metazoa > Chordata > Actinopteri > Siluriformes > Auchenoglanididae > Notoglanidium > Notoglanidium maculatum. The sequence goes on from JAQQZX010000039.1 coordinate 26,220,757, forward strand.
TTGTGCTCTTATTTAAGAAATCAAGTCAGTCTTTCAAATAAATGCAATTTGACACGGCATTACCTGTTGTTCTGGCTAGAAATGTACCTAGAAATACGTTATCTCGGTCTTGCTGCCTGTAAAATAGCGCTCCTTTAGAGGAGCAGAGCCTTACTGTGGCCTTATCGCTTCAGGCCGTCTGGCTCCAAGTCAAGTCGAGGTCCAGAAGGTGAAATGAGTTTGGCAACCTCGACGGGAAGAACACACATCCTGGCACTGTTAGAGGGATAAAGAGAGGCAAAATTGACTGCATAAGCAGGACAGATAGAGTTTCACTGTCACTTCTCTCTCCATTTCTTTCTCTGTCCGTCAATGCGCATTGGTCTTTTAGAGACTTCAAACACTTCACTGGCAATCATTTCTCAATGAGACCCAGAGGAGGTCGGGTTTAAAGGTTTGCCAAAACCATCCAGCGCCCACTTTGTCCCTTCCTAATCCCCCAACGTCATGCATCATGAGTATACAAGGAGTAATACCGGGATGACCTGCTCTTCATCCAAGCCTTCCTCACGTCCTCTACACGTCTGGTCCCGCCTCCTTTTCCTTCTTCTCTTCCAGAGCATCTTTCTTGATCGTTTGCTTTGTGGCCAACCCCCAAAGAAAATACCACTTTGATCTGCTGGGACAGACCGACTGCAATTGATACCCAATATCATAAATGAGCCTCTTTTCTGCCTCATTAGACGTCATGAAGCAGACGATGCGTGCGCGCACGCATGCAAGTTCAACCGCTCAGAACGCTTAGCACAATCGCCGACGGCCATCCTCAGACCACCAGTCATCTCCATGCTCTCTGTCGGTCATTCTCCACGTCTCCCGTTAATGAAGGATGATGAGCATCGCTGCCACTGCAATCAGAGGTGATCTACGTGGTCATGACCACACACGTGGAGAAACGCTGGGGCATCGTAGACGTGCGCTTCTCCTCTCACTCGGTCAGTCCATCTGGTGAAACCAAAACCCATGCCTGGGCAATCATTTCAGGATTAGTTTGAGGGGGAGGGGAGAATCATTATATCCTTAACCTGCGCTAAGAGGCTGGCTTATGGACTACAAAGCGCAGCTGAGTGCCGGCTAAATGACGGACTAATACTGTGTGAACAGGAGGAAAAGTCAAGATCCTGAGATACGCATTTATCTCGAGCAAAAAGGATATAGTATACATTTAAGGAGCGGTCAGGACGTAAGCCGTTTTTTCCAAATACAAACCATAGCGTCAGTGATTTTTGAGACGCAAAAAGATTTAAACACTAAAATCCAAAGTGATTTGGGTCTCCAGGCTACAAGCTGCTATACATTTAAAAGAGGAACTTGATTTAAAATAGCACACAATGCTTATGTGATGTGCGGAGTTGATTATTTTCCGCTAACAGCATGCCCTGGAGTGCGTTATTCCACTTATGCCACAACTAAATACTAAAACAAAGGTTTTTTTGCTTTTTAATTAAAGAATGACATGTCATACTTTTGACCCACTTGTTGAAGCTCCTGTTTAAATAGCAGCAGCTATAACAGTAATTCCCTCACCAGCTTTATTTTTTCTCTCATTTGATGTTAATAAGAGACAAATAAGACCATGACGATTCTCAAATCCCATCAGGTGTTTTCTGTAACAGCAGATCCGGCATCACGTCACTTCTATAGTTATAACTTGCACAGGGCCATGGATAATTGCTGATATGGTGCAGTTTCTGTAAAGAGCCACGTTATGAGTGCTTCGTAAAGGGGAAAGCTGTAACTAATGGGAAGATCTTTGTGCTTGCTGGTTTGAGTCATGTGCTTGTGTGTCATTAACATCTAGAGAGAGAAAGAGAGGCACTGGCGAGGAAACGGCTGTTTATAGCTGCTAAAATGGAAGCGGCAACAGGAACCGACCTGTCTTGCGAAAACTCCACATCTCAATGTAACTATAAATGGATAAATAATAATGACATTATTTAATAAAAGTGTTCGTGTTGACAATTGGCTGTGGTATGAAACTTTGAATGTGATCGATTCTTTTCCATCATGAGTACACAGTCATGATTCATTACTTATTTCACTTGGTTACTTTTAAAAAGACACTATTTTATAAACCTGTGCAATGTGGATGGTTAGTTATATACCTGCACTGAGGAGCTGTTTTGTAATGTGCGGAAAATATAAATTTGCGATAAAATACCACTGAAAGACGAAATGCAACAAATGCCTAACGTACACACAACAACCTTTCCGAGTTTCTCCGCGTTCGACGCAGTTCTATGCGACGGCGCGCCACAATAACGCGTTCCCATGCCAATCTGTAGATTTTTCAGGTATAAAACATGAAACGTGTTATCACTTCAGTGTTCCGTCTTGTGCCGTTACTCATTCAGGCACCATGAAAGTGGACTTGGAGCATTAGGTGCGCTAAGTGCAGCGTTTATCAGCCGAGCTTACGGCCTCTATCAAAAAGAGCAGAATGCCAGTCGGGGACGCCGCTACCGCCGCTACCCAGCTGCAGGATTTCAAAGGGAGGAAGGAGACTTCACTTAAAAAATAAATAAATAAATAAAATAAAGGGATGCTTCAGAAGGCAAATAAATAAAAATGATAAACAGTGCGCAAACATGAAAGGTAACTTGTTTAAAAGAAATCTTCAAGAGCCTCCACAGCAGGATAAACGCGTTTGCTATAGGGCCGACACGTTTTTAAACCGGATTTCCACAATTGTCTGTGTACGCGTGTGGAGAGAGGGACTACGGGGAGCGGAAAAGTGAGAGACAGAGATGGCGGGGGCATAATGAACAACGTATTGTGAAATCTTTACCTACAAAGCAGTCTCCTTCCATGCAAATGAGTCTCCAGCTCCCTGTTGATAAGGATCCGTTTGATGGGCCACATGCTGAATGTGAAGCGGCTAATTCCCTTATTAGTATTCTACATGGCTGATTGGCAAAGAGTGGAGAGAGAGCGGGCTCATGGCACTCCCGCTTTTTGCCAAAAAAAACGAAAACAAAAACAAAAAAAAAAAAACCCCAGTATTGATTTGCTTAATAGTGTCAGCAAGTCAAAAATCACAAATCTCTAGTTGATTGTTTAGGAGGGCTGTTAGCAGGGCAACAGATGCCCCTGGTTTAATTAATAACTCATTACAGAGATGTGATTATATGCTTGAGCTACTAATAGGTGCTGTCAGTTTAACGCACCCAGGGAAAAAAAAGGTGTTTTGACAGAGGCGAGGGAGGAGGACTGAGCCTTGGATGCGCTTGAGTGTCTGTCTGTCTGTCTTCCCTGACGTCTTTGTTTGTTTTGCGTTGCTATTGTGCCGATCCTCGATCTCTTACTTTGACAGATTCTGGAGGAACTGCAAATTCGTGCATTTTAGCACGCCGAGGGCAGCGGCAGCGATTAACCATTAGACTTGGTGTTTACTCTCAGTCTGATTTCGACTGGGTCTGCCAGTTACAACAACAATTACGGGGGAGGAAATGGGGAAGGAAAAAAAAAAAAAAAGACATTACCCTGGTACGAATTATTGCTCAAAATATGCCAAATGAGTCTTAACTGCCCCCTCAACAATTAAAAAAAATAAATAAATAAAACAAAATGGCAGCTGAGTCCAACATATAAATCTGTAATGGCTGAGCGTTGTGTAGGTGTTTCGAACTTTCTGATCTTAACTCCAACAGGAAGCCCCGCCCCCTTTCCCTATCTTACTCATCTACCTTACTTACTATCTTACCTCATCTCAGCTGTTTTCCTGCTTGAAAGATGCACTGACGCATCATCCTCTCTTTCTCCCGAAGGTAAAATCTATCGGCGTACACTATATGGCCAAATGTTTTTTCGGATGCGTGACCGTTACACTCGTACGTCGTTCTTCCCCAGAATGCTGCCGCAAAGTCGGAATAACACAACTGTATAAAATGTCTTCGCGTTCTGTAGAATTAAAATGAACCTTCGCTGGAACTACGAGGTCGGGGTGGCGTGACGCAGCCTGATGCAAGGTGCAGTTACTGTCACCACTCTAAAGTTGATTACGTTTCAATAACGTTGCACGTTTCATACCTTTTACACCACAGAAATTAGGCAACAAATGCAATTTGTTATTTATCAATGAAGGATGTGTCTTTCTCAAATTTTCCTAAGCCACCTACCTACGTCTCCTACATTAAATACAAGACTTTTTTCCCCCCAATTACTGCTCAGTTCATAACGGACTAACAAACCATTACTTTATCATTACATAGAGTAATTATCCCCTACTATTCATTAGTACTCCTCACTCATTATGAAGCAGCGTTCCAAACAAATCATTTTACTGTTAATGAAAATGAACAAACTATAATGAACGCTGTTCGTTTCAGCAGAGGTGCAACACTGAAAATTTCTTCTGTGCAGAACCACGGAATAGCTCCTCCGAGGGACAACTGACAAGCGATTTGAAAATGGACAACTGAAAAAAAAGAAAACCCCACAAATCAACTGTAATGTGATTTAAAAAAAAAAAAAAAAAAAAAAAAAAAGTACGTGTATTGTCCCTCCCCAGCGGCCCCTCGCACTTCCCAGGACTCCTCATTATTTGTCTTTTGGCAGATCGGTCACCACACAGATTCCTCCCTACGCACCTGATGTGCGCACGATGTGCGTTATGCAAGTGCACAGTGACCTCTACTTAGGAGCAGAACGAGAGCCGTGATTACAGGGCCAGTTTAACGCCAAGAATATTTCATCCAAAGTGTAAAGTCAGGGAGTTGCTTGGCTTGGCAGTCGCCGTTATTGTTATTATCTCTATTTCTTAATGGCCACTAAAGCGGAAAAAACGGATCTGCACTTTGGGCAGAAATAGGAGTCTCTCTCGCTTTTGTCCGCTAAATCTGGCCCATTTGCTTGCACAGTTATGGAGTTAAGGACTCACTCACTCTCTCTCTCTCTCTCTCTCTCTCTCACTCACTCACTCTCACACACACACGCCTCCCTCCCTCCATTTTATTCTCTCTGACAGGATTAGCTGCTCTGCAGTGTTAAAAATACATTAAGTGGACCTTTGCAGGGCACTTATTATGCTCGATTATGCAGCTGGAATGGGGAAGGTAGGCCGTGTTTGTAGTTAAATAACTTCTCAGATGCCTTTTTCCTTTCTTTTTTCCCCTCTCCTCCACACCTCCTCCTCTGCCACCTCCTCCCCTTTTTTTCTTTTCTTTTCTTTTTTTTAGGCGACCATCTTCAAAGACTAAAGGGGTCACCGGCTCTGTCCCAAGGCTAAGATTGATTTCTACCCGCCCTGCCTTTGTTCCTGTAGTTTTTTAAAAGCAGACAGGTCCTGCTAAATTAGTTTGTCTGTATTATTAATGGAAGGGCCAATTAAAATCCCATAAAGCGGTGGGCGAGGCAAAACAGCAGCTACGGAACTTCCTGGGTCGCTTACATGGTCACAAGGAAAAATGATCATCTCGCGTTCAAATACACACAGGATTAGATTCCAGCTTGGCACCTGGCCAAGTTATAGGTATGAAGCAAATTGAGGGGAATTATTAGCTGCCTATCTCCCAGCCTCCCACTGTGCCTGATTAACACACGTCATGCTGCAAGGCATTCTGGGATGTACACGGGTCAGGTCGAAATGCAACACATCTTCATCAGCCCCCTCCTCGGACTGTTTAGACAGCTGCGAGCGAACGGGTTCGAGAGTGTTTCGACTTAAAACAAGCGGACAATTCAGCCAGATTTTCGCCCCAAATCTTTCCAGGAAGCAGAGTGTGTGATGAGTGTGTGAATGAGAGCAGGATAGGATGAAGTTACGGAGAGACCGGAGTGAGAGAAAGAGGTGTACGTTGTAACGGGGCAAGATGAACGGAAAAGGATAAGGATTTAGGCCTGAAGAGGCTGGGCTTGTGTGTCGCTGTTATTTATGCATCATTAAAGCGCATCACAGATTAGTTCGGAAATCATCGCATTTTAAATATTACAATAAAAGGAAATGGAAGCTACGCAGAGGCACGAAAGCGGATCATAAATACGATCGATGTAAAATGTGCAGGCAAACTAATCCGAGTAGATGAATTATTGATTTCAAGATCATATATGGGCCATAATCAGGACGTGCTTACAAAAAAACCAAATGTTCACATTAAATATTCCTCATAAACCATTTTATATTTTATGATTAATTTTTACAGCTAAATAAAAAAAAAACACTTCACATTTAAATTAGGTCAATATTTATGAATGTATTTTGTTAATTACGTATTGAGCGCATCAACGTCGCGCACCTTTCTCCCCTGTTAATCCTCCTCACATTTATTATCGATGTATTTTGCTGATACGTTTGTCTTGAGCATTTCTTCTCCATCACCTAGCTCTGACGCGGATATGACCGCTGCGATTAGAGCGCGATTTACTGCTGCGAAAATGACATCATTACAGAACCAAGTATAAAAATAAAAATGCACTAACTTGTAAGAGGTGTGGAGGCAGCACAAAGCCTTTACTCTTCAGCTGCTCAGCTTAAATCATATTATTTAGTAACCGTGTTGGCAAACTGCAACGGTAAAAGAGGAATAAAACACTTCGGGATGTGCCTGTATTAGAAAATAAACAACTACAGTGAATACTTTCTTATAACATGCCTCAAAACGCTTTACCATCTCTACGCTTCTAACACGGACACCCCGATTTTGCCCTTCCACATCTGGCCGCAAAGTCCAGGGTCCGCCTTCCTGCCCCCAGATTAACAATGTACCAGTGGTTGCCATTTAACACCTGTTCGGCCTAATTTCCATTTGGGGGGACGCGATGGATTTCAAATCATTTATCACTTCCTAAAGTGCTTCCACATGCGCGGTCTCCTCGTCCCTGCCTCCGGCCAACCTTTTCCAAATGTATTAAAATTCAGTTGGGCCCAAAGAAGTTCAGACACTGATGTTTCATTGTGGTGATGTCTGGTAATTATTAGGCCAAATTACGGGTCCCCCCGCTTGTGACTTGACAAGCTGGACTTCATGTTAAAGGGATGGGGGTGAGGAAGGGGGGAGGGCTTGCTGGGTCTCTGTGTGTTTTAAATGAGCGTTCTTCTACTGGGGTGTCAGTCATGGGCCTCAACAAATCGCCACTGTGGACACCTCAGAGCTTTGGGATCGCACAAGTCCCACGGAGGCCTGGAGTGGAAGCAATACTGGCCAAATCACTGTCACAGGTGCTGCAGCGAGAAACCATGCACTACGCTGTATTAGAAAATAAACAACTTCAGTGAATAACGTGTTTCGAGAACGAAGGAAAATTCTGTCACGCAATCATTATAATGTACATTTTTGTACCTAGGATGGATCATTAGTAGCTTCCCAATTAGCATCCTGATTTTAAATCCCTTCAACAAACAGTGAGAACGTAGAGTACCGCTAAAACAGCCAACATATCAAATTTAGTTGAGCATCCACAAGAACATGTCTGCATGGAAAAGAGAAAAAACAAAAAACAAAAACAAACAAAAAAAAACCCCAAAACACTTAACTCTTATAAAATGGCGCAATTATGAGTCAAGCAAAACTACACTCTAAACCTAATTAAAACTTAGAACCCCTACGTTTGTTGTTTACCAGATAGGTTTTTAGCGTATTTGCTTTCTTGCAAAAAAAAAAAAAAAAAAAGGCAAAAAAAAGAAGAGGGGGGAAAAAAAAAAAAAAAAAAAAAAAAGCAATTGTTTGAAACTGTACTGTAAGTGTTCTTAATTAAAGCCTGGCTGTGAAAATGTGTGCTAATCAGATACGCTTAATAACAAAGTCCACAAAATTGCTAATTAGAATTTCATTAAAAGGTACCGCTTTATCGTCAAAGGAAATCGTAACCTTTAAAAATGCTTTCAGGAAGGCACGCTGGTGCTTTAACTGGGCAGAAAAAAGGGATGGAATTTGTGCTGTTTGATGCGATATCTCATTTAGGATTCAAGCTAAATTGAGGCGTTTAAATTTGCCATTGTTTTGAACATAATTTATCAGACTAATTAACAGCAGTTATGGCTCGTGTTGGCCGTTTGACTGAACGCTGCTTCACACAACCTCCTGCTCCGCACAGAAGTTCTCTTTTTTCCCCTCATTATAAAAAGTGGACAAGGATCTTTTGATTACTTATTACATTACAGCGTTATCTTACTGACGAGATGACCCGGATGGTTGCAAATACACCTTTCCCGGACGACTTTCTGCATTACAAAAGCCAGTAAACCTTGCATAGGCTGTCTAACGACTAAACTAGTAAAACTACGCGGCGTACTGTTACTAAACTGAATTTATTGCTATACAGGAGTGAAATCAGTGCATTAAAACCCCACTGTTCATATTTTTATGTGCCTCGTCAGGAACAGGGGTCATGTGACTCGCATACATACATTACAGTCCATCTGTGGGCATGTTGAGCCTGTTAGAAACTGTGTTTATAAAACAAATCAGAGATTCTGGGTCTGTTGGAAGCACCGTTAGAGCTCATACGCGTCATCATTTCCATCATTAAAAAAAAAAAGAAAAAAAAGAATTATAATGGTTAATATGGTGACGTTCCATCCATCCTCGTGGTTAAAATTAAGTTAATACATGGTTACATGTGAGAAAACATTTATTTAGCATGTAAAGGAGTCTCCAGTGTCGGTGCTTGGTAACGGTCTGTGACTTCAAGGCTTTGGAGAAGGACTTTGGAGAAAATCAAAAAATAAAAAGGTTTTGAAAAATATGCTGCATCGCTGTTTAAAGAATAAAAACGCCAGTGTTGGCATTACTGACTCCGATTGGTGTGGTACAAGAGGAAGAAACACCGCAGGTTGCGATACTGTAGGAAAATCATCAACTGCGGCGTCGACGGCGACTCCGCTCCGTGTCAGGCCGCGTCACTCCACCCCACCGCCGATTATTTCACCAGCATGACTCCGAGTGTTTTACTCCTTATAGGAATCGGAGGCCGGCGTAACTGGCAGTTTATTCGAAGCTGCATTTTAAGTTCCGCCGTGTGTTTAATCTACAGCAGGATCCGTAGATCCGAGTTAACCAAAATGTGTTCACATAGTAAATAAGATTTATTACTTAATCAACAATTTGAGAAACTTAAGCAATGGATCTAAACATCACTGTTCACCCTGTTTATTTAATTTCTGCCAATCGCGATGACTTCATATCTCATTTAACACATGGATGGTTCGAACACACCGTGTTCATTATTGTGTCTCACAGAAAAAAAAAATCTGATAGACAATTAATTAGTTCAGTCAGTATGAACAATATGAACTTTTACTTAATAAATAATGGCGTAATCTTGATATATAGCAAGTTTTTTTCCCCTCCATAACAGATTAAATAGGAAACAGGTTTCGGTTGTACTCTTGTATGTTTGGATGACATGTCAATACGACCAAATAAAGCATGTTCCTTAACCAAAAGCTAAAGATGGAGAAGAAACTTGACTCTGCAACGTGACACTTGACGAAAACAAAATCATGGTTGCGCTGAATACTGGACAGAAATTATGACTCTCAGGATAACATGGACATGCCCATGGGTGGAAAAGGCACAAAAAGGAATCGGAAAGTTAGAGACGTGACCTCTTAAAAGGGCAACGCACACGAGCGCAGTGTGAAAATGGAAAATGCGGCAGGCTCAATAATAGGAGCTCCCACTGCAGCCTGCTATCATGTTCATTAACACAGGCTGTAACGAGGCAGCAAGTGGTTGTTTGGGCCAGCGGGGGAGCGTCAACACATGCCGCACATCAACCGTCCACTACAATTCAAGGCCCCCATTAAGTTAATTACCACTATCTCACGCAGCAAGGCACGCTGGGAAGGCAGCCATTTGATTTGCCCTGTGGGCATCTTAACCGTCTTAGCCTCAGAAATGCTGATCACTTTTCTTCTTACAGCGGAATAAATGAGCACTGGCCTCAAAATTTAGATGAAGGAAATCTTGCGCTTGGTGATCAAGGAAATAAAAGGATTGGTGTGAAAGCGGATAACAGCCACGCTTCCTAAAAAAAAATAAAGAAATAAATAAATAAAAATTTGATCTGAATTTCCATAAGGGTACATATGCAGGCATTAAAGAAATACAAGGATCTGGTCACCGTGCGCACATTCAGTACGCAGCATATGCAAATACCTGACCTGCGGCTGACCAGGTCGAAACATAAGCTGAGAAAGTGCATTTCCTCTTCTTTGTACACTTGACCATGGGTTTTCCTGAAGCCTGAATTCTTTTTTTAGGCTCAGTGAGTGAAACCTGAATAAGGAAAAAAAAAGGGGGGGGGGGGTGTTGTGACCTTTTGAACCAAGCAAATCATGTCAGGCAAAAAAAAAAAAAAAAAAAAAAAAAAAAAAAAAAAAAAAAAAAAAAACACTAAAGAGACAGTTTAATGAATCTTATTAACGCGCTGCTGCCCTGAAGATTAGGGGAAATAGAGGAGGTCAGAATTATTAGATTTACTGCTATAAAGCCAGGTTCACTGATTTCAAATTGCATTGAAGGGAAACTCGCGATTAATTCCATTCATTTACTAAACAAAAAGTCAGGCTACGATTTCATTTTAGTTGCGAATACGAGAAGTTCGCACTCATTAACGAGGATGTAGATTTAGATCTCTGACGGACTGACAATGGTGAGAATACCTAGCTAAGAGGACACGAGGAGGAAAAGGGAACCCGTCTTCCTCCGAGTGACACCGGATAGTGGGATTATGAGTCATTACAGTACACGGGTGTAGAGGAGTCCAGGCACACGGTAGTAAGCGTGTTGAAAGAACATTTGGTACGAGTAATTGTGAAGAAGAATCCTTGGATGAGCACAGGACAGTTTTTAATTACAGCAGCAGTTCTTTATTTAATTTATTATTTAAACCTTGGCATGCTTTTAAATATAACCTTATACAAGCAAGCATTTAGCAGGGATCATATGAGCAAATATGCACAAAATTCCCTTTCGCACGAGTTCAGCATCCAATCACAAACACTCCATATACACCACTTGATTCGACTTTTCTGACTTTTGATTGTTTAATTGTCCACATAATGAGTCCTGTTTAAGCTATTAGCGCAATTTATTTCCCAAAACACCCGTCTTAGGGCAGATGAACGAGGGAGGAAGCCGTGTTGTTAAATGAAATAAACTAATGTTATTCATATAATAATATGACTATTCAGTAGATTGATTGAATCTTCTTGACCAACCTTAGTTTTTAAAATTCTCTTGCATCAGCACGCCATCATATTACATTTGAAACCAAAGGAAAAAAGATCCTTCCCTTTTCCGGTTTCTTTCAGTCAGCATTTTCTTTACCCGATTTTTTCAAGTTGTGTTTAAGAAGAAAAACGGAGGCGTTACCTAGAGGCAGGCATGAATACTGACGCGACTTTTGGACAGCCTTATGCGCCTAGTTGTTAGTTACAGTATTATGTGGCTAGACTGTGTGAAAGCTCCTGTGAACTAGCAATATTCAATTTAACCCACGCGTCCACAATAGGCCTTATCGGAGCCCTTCATCCCTGTAGACAGCTATGAACCACGGCACTCGCCTAATACCCAGTGTATCAGTTTTTGAAACAAAAGATTACAGAGTCTAAATAAACATAATAAGGTGCCGACAATACTCTTGCTGCCGAGGCCTTATCTAAAAATACTCTAATGAGTCTTAGTTGTTTCTCCTAAGAAACCCTTTCCTAATGATACCACAGAGCACAAGCGAGGAAGGAAACAGGTAGGAGAGAAAGAAGCGGTCGAGAGAGAGCGAGAGAGAGAGAGGGGAAAAAAAACATTAATTATTAGCCCCAGTGGGATCTCTTATACGGCGTCTAGCTTGGACAACACCAATTAATACGGCAATTATTATCTCGGCCCGTAGCGAGAGGAGGAACCGACCAGATTACTCATCTTTCCACGAACCCCTGTTATTACACACTGAAGATACGGAGATTCTCACAAAGAGGGTAATTATTTAGTGTGCAGAGTTCTACTAACGCACAGCCGTTCATGACATAATAGGCGGTTCTTGGTTTTTCAGGGTGGATAATGAGACAGATTATAGATGCTTGACATGGGGTGTCTTCTGAGGACCTACTGTACACTCCTGCACTTTAACACTCATTACTACCATATTCTGGTTCACACTACCAGGTGTGCGCTCACATGGCGCTACACTGACACCCTGCCGTCTCGGCTTACGGTCTCTCCTCTCCAATTAGTGCACTAGCATTATCCATATACCCACTTCGCCAACAGATGCGTCCAATACCTGCCAAAAGGTCTATAGCAGACATTGTACCTGCTTTCTGTTTTCACAATTCCAGGGATTTTTTTTTTTTTAACCCAATGTAGCGATTTGTGGCAGGATCCGTAACTAGGCGGGCGACTAAAATCCAAAATAAATAATTAAATTTAATCGGAAACGGCTTCCTATAGAGAGATCGTTCTAGGGCTGTCTGATTCTTACATTTCTTGTAACTTTGACAAAAATGGCTGATCTAATGGTGACTCCAGCAGAGGGATGAGTATAAAAAGTCTACGCACCATACAGGTATCCTAGCTAGCTAATGATGCGTTTCGTTTCATTTGTGGGTTGTGTGGTTAAAATGAAATGGCTAACGTAGCCCAACCTCACAGCGCATGTCGCAGACTTACACAGCTAACGTAAGGCTCTAATTTGCAAGCCAGTGAGTCCAATTTGCTAACTATGAAGCTCACTACGACATTCCACAAAGAGTACTTGTGCAGTATGGTGTCAATGGAACGCTTCCTAAACTTGATGGCAGGTTCCGTCTCATTCAAGCACGTGGCTACCGCGTACGGTTCATAGGACATGCTTGAATCTTAAAACTGCTTAAGATATTTGATGATTTCATTGTTTGTCTGGATCATTTTCACGGTCTCTTGATTAGACCGCTGTAAAAACAGCAATGCATTGCGGGTGTCCATTTCCTGCCAGAAGTTAATGGCTTTCTTCCTGCACTACTTCACTACACTGTATTGTGTAGCAGGGTGTGAGGATGTAATCAGCTCTCGGTGATCTAGCGAGGTGGCTGATGTGATAAAGTGAGACTCGGTGGTTCGCCGAGGCCAAGGGCTGCTGGTTTGGACCCCAGCTATGACACTGGGAGGATTTAGGCTTCCTATCAGCAGTGTGCAGGTGCCAATATCCATCCTTTCCCTTCAGTTAAGTAGTAATAAGGGACGTACGAGTCTTTAACACAGCGTTATTACAAGCACTCAGTCCAGTTCAAAATGTACCATTCATTGTACAAAGGATCGTACCAATTCATCAACATTACCCTGTATCCAATTTCATCTAGAGTATAATCATCTCTAGGCCCCCCCCCCCCCCAAACCCCACACAAGCACCCACAATCCCTCTCTTTTTACTGCTATTTTTAAATCCCCTGTCCTTGTCTTGGCTTTGTGAGTGCATCTTTTAGCACCGCGCTGCTCTTCCTCTCAGTCACTGTAAAATCACATCTGACAGCCAATGAAAACCCAGCGGATGCTTGCATGTTATCTTGACACGGCCATGGTAAGCTGGCGCTACTGATGCTAAACGGCCGTCGTAAGCCTTTTAAGAGCCATCCATGCTGCCTAATGTGGACTCTGGGAAGGAGAGAGAAAAAAAAAGGGAGCGTTTATACATTTATTCCATATTTGGGAAAAGGGAGCGGTTGCTTTTTCAGTGCGACAATGGCCCGAGGATGAATTTATTTGTAAATACGCATGATCAAATGGCATGTAGTCGAACGCTTATACGATACAAATGCATTAGCTTATAGGTTTCGCGGTCATGTGCTAAAATCGAACTCACCGTTTCACTTTTACAGCTTACGGGGTTACACACGGGACCGAGATTATGTGCGCGTTTATTTAACAACATTAATGACTATTTTAGTGCTCTTAGTTCATATTCAAGGTATTGCCTCATCCTAAATGAGCACAGTACAGCGATACGCCACTCACGACATGTATCAGTATGTGTAGTACCAGCTCATTTACAGCGACTTTTAAAGGTGAATACTAGCAATTTTAAACCTTATAATAAAAGAATTATTCAGGAAAAATGGATGAGTGAAGTTTACTGTCGAGAGATTTTTACTGTATTTAACAGGTACAGAAGGAGCCTCTAATGCAGCGCTTTGATACAGTCAGTAGGTTTTCCACCATGGCAGTCTTCAGGACAGAGGGGTTTGTGCTTCATGGTTTCTAGTCAACAGAAAAGCTGGGCTTGGATGTTACATACTTTAAGATGGAGGAAAAACCAGAGGCTGGTGACAGAAAGGTTTGATTACAGGCACTAGTGTACTTTGTCTGTTCCACAACACTTTTAAAAAAAAAAAAAAAATAAAAAAAAAAATAAATAAAATTTATTTTCATTAATAAAAATTGCAAGCATTCATAAATTGCTTTGGCATGAGGGGAATAAAACAATTCGAGACCTGCTGTTATCACATTCATTTAGTTTAACAGTGACCCGTGATGGTTGTCTTTTCTGCATCCTTGAGAAGACGTATACAAACCTTTAACTCTGGCTAAAACCTAGACGTCTTCTGAGCGACCGCTTCTTTTGTGCTTTCGGTGGAACGACGAGACAGATTTTTCAAATTCGTAATAATGAAGTCATGAGCAAATCTCTGCCCACTAAGCCCAGGCCCCGAGCGTAACCTTAAGTCCTTAAAATCAAAGTATTAACTGTTTATTAATCAGTAACTACTGAGAATCATTCAGGAATGACTGTGAAACTACGGAGAAAATAAAACCCATCCATGGATCCTTGGAGTGTTTACATTAAGAAGTGCTTTATTAGTGACATATGGAGTGGACAGACATTAAAGGTGTTAAAATTAGTTTAAAAAAAAAAAAAAAAAAATGAAGTGAAGGTATTTGGATCCAGTTGAACATGGGGGCATGCCACGCCCTGCTGATGTGCCGTTTTTTTGTTTTTTGTTTTTAAACGAAGAGGCTGTTTTTGTTCCATCGGAGGTCCGCCTTGCTGTGGAAGCTTCATTTATTTACAGGGGTGTTGTGTTGCACTCGGCGCCTTGTTACACAAAGGTGGAGAGGAACGGGGAGACGGAGGCGCTGTCATTGTCACTGGCGGGTGTAGAATAACATCTCTTGAGCAGCTTGTAATTAGAGTGGCAGGTATGTAATGAGGGTGCTAGATTGCCCCGCTGTGCTGTTCGTGCCAAGCTGGATGTGGCTGGAGATGGCCTTCACCGCACAACTGTCACTGCTGCAACCACCCCATACACCCAGGGACACCGTTTCAACTATTTTGCGACCTTTGACCTAAACTCGGGGCATAACGGATTATGATAAGAACGCTCAGAATAAATAAGTAAGACACACATGGCTTGGTAGGACGACAATTTTGGCTCACGGAATAATCCAAAAATAAAATCCTCCCCAAGTTTTCATTCATTTAAGAAGAATTTAATTTCTGGAAGATACTACTTAGGTCGAGGTTTTAAAACCTGATTCAGCCATCCTGAAAAATCCTCGCATTTCAGCTTGCGCTCACGCAACGTGTATATCTCGCCCTCTCTCTTAACTTTCTGCCCTCTTGGCAAAATGAAAAACTTCTGTCAGAGTCAGATGGAAATTTATATCAGGTTTGTCAGGCGCGAGCCAAAAACGATCTTACTCGACGTTATTGTGATAAGTTCGGTGCCAGAGATAGAGGAGAAATGAAGGGAAGAGGGAGGGAAGAAACGTGCCCCGTGCTGCGCTCACCAGATAAGTCCGGAAAGCCGAGATTCTCCACTTTCTCCTGCGTCAGAAACCTCCCTGACTCTCCCGACGATAAAATAAAACCCTCCTCATCCACGTTGCTGCCCCTTTGGATATTATTTCCTACGCTACACCTCAGCTGTGCACGGTTTTCTCAGGAAAACAAAAACAATCCATCCTCCTCAAAACAGACTGAACGAGCTGACAGAAGGGGCGGGCCGTGTTAAGCGACCTGGACACAATAGAGAACGAACGGAGGTGGGCTGAAAACATCAATGTGGAACAAAAACAAACAAAAACAATGTGGAACATTCACAACTGGTCGGTAATTACTGAAACACAAAACGCCTAGTCATGAACAAAACCCTGATATTAGGTACAGCTGATCTCTGGATATCGCCTTACTTATAATGACGCCTGATCGCATATCTATATATATATTTCTTTTTTGAAGGCTCACCAACACTCGTCCACAATTAAGGTCAGATTAATTATGGATAGTTTAAATGTCAGAAAAAATGACATGCTATCAATATCTCCTCTTTAATTTGTCAGAGCCTTCCGATGAGCCATTAAGTAGTTATTTCTTCCATCTTAAATAGCTCGAGAAGCGCGGATCATTTTTCATGAATAAATGATGAGTGAAGCTATTAGTTAAGACAGGAATAAAACAACCGCGTGCTCCGTTATAGGAAAATAACCACCGAGACACGCTCCAGCTTGAAGCGCAATTACGGCCTTTTAATTAACTGAAGAATGACGACATACATTTTAACCATTTATAGCTACAATGAGGGCGGAACGTCCATTAAACAAGCTAGTTCACGTTATCGCTTACGTTACAGCAGTCGCTCTTCCTTTTCTTAAGAAGTTAAAATACCTAGCTCGCCATTTAACCAAGAACCCAGAAAGCACGAACTCCTCCGTTCTGCAGACTTTTAACATGGCTGAAAATCTACTGTTACACAACGTGCAGACTCCTTCCATTAATGTGAAATAAACATCGTACAACATGCTGACAGTTATGCATTTTTGTACAAAACGGTAACGTTTTAACACAAACCCGTGATTTGAATTACAGCTGGAACATCTGTCCAAACGAACGCGACTGACCAATCCTAAGACGTGTGGTCCGATTCTTCAGTTCCTCACTCGCTCATTTAATTCCTATCTGCAATTAGTTCCCATTTACGTGACATGCAGCGATGCTAGAAATGAAAATAAAATTTGGAAGGAAGTAGCAGAGATGGTTAGTGACTGTAGTGAGTTTATTTAGCTAGTACCATTAGCTTGCTTTGCTAACAAAGCTAGCAAGAAGCCTAGCATGGAACATGTTCAAATCAAAAAAAAAAAAAAGTGTGAATAAATAGCGATGCATTTTACTCAATGGAACTTAAATAAATAACAATAAGAAAAAAGCTGGATAGGCCACGCCCACAAGAGACAAACTACAAGCGAGACGAGTGACTTTTGTATCCGGTCATCTTGCAGACGCAAGCTGAAGTCTTCAGGAAGCCTTCAAGAGATTTCAAAATACCAAAGAAGTGTATTAAATCCACAGAGCACCAAGAGAGAATGTCATGAGGGGGTGCAGAACGTTTGGGGAAAATGTCAGGGGATTTAACAACACCTGGCAACCTCTAACGTGGATTTGCAAATGGCAGGCAGACTTAAACATAAACAGCAAGCTCTGATCGCGATGAAATGCAAAGCGTCGCTGCAGGACCGGCAGGAACGAACCGCTCTACGCTGGAAGCTTAATCTCGGCTCACGCAGAGGGTGAAGTGTTTGGGGGCAAAGGTCATGTCGGCTGTAATAGGTATGAAAATCAGTCAGTGACGGGTTAATCCACTCGCCATCAGATCCACCATGACGGTCATTCACGCCACACACACACGGATAAATCTGACCGAAAAGTCTGACCAACTTCACGTGTAAATAGTCACGTGATGCAAATGTAAAGTTCATCTCACGCTTTTTCGACTCTTCATGCGTCTTACGTTTCACACGATTCATTTATTTTCTCATGTGATCATTATACTACTCTGTGTGTAACATTATTTCATAATTCTAAAGTGAATATTAAGTTATTTATTTTAAATCGTGGATTTTTTTCCCGTCCCACAATACAAAAATCTGATTTGACCCAAAGGTGTTTTTTTTTTTTTTTTTTTATGTACTTTTTAAAATGTGATTTTTCACGCAATGTATTTATTTTCAAGTGATTTTCTCCACACAATTAGTTTAGTTTCAAATGATCATTTTTCATATAATTTTTCCACATTTTATTTATTTATGTTTTTTATTTTTTAACAGAAGATTTTCACATTGGATTCCTCCTCCTCTCAGGATTGATTTACATTATTTATTTGCGTCACTGTTTTGTATCACCACGCGCTGCTTATTTTCATGTTCTTTTATTCCACATGACTTTAAAATGATTTGACTTGATGTTTTTTAACACAATTCATGCCATTTCATGGCAGCGTTTTCCCCGTGAGCACATATTACTCGTGTAATCATGCGCCAAATGCCTGCAATTTGTTCATAAAAGAATAAAATCTCAAGTATGTGAGAATATATAGAGGTAATTGCATATACGTGAAGGAACACGTTTAATATAATTCACTTGAACACTTCATACACACAATGTGCAACAGGACGGATTTTAATTCTTGGAACAATCAAATCCAGCTTTTTAAATGACCTCATCCTTTATTTAATCAAGGCCTGACTATTTACCGAGACTCCGTGCTGGTGTGTACTCCACCGTTCGTGTGTGTTAATGCTTGATCTAGGAAACAGTGCCAACTATTGGCAACTAGCGATAAAACCTAAAAATTACTGGAACACACACACGTCGAGAAATAATGCAGAATCCCAATGAACTTCCACAGAAACTCAAACATCTGCATTTAATCTATTAATCAGCATCTTTATTCATTTATACTGCAGCGATAAACATGCACAACTTTCCTGTACTCGCCGATTCCAAGAAAAGTAAAAAAAATAAATAAATAAAATTACAGCAGGTGGTTATTCCATTAAAAACTCCACTTTTCAGTGTCATAAGATACAGATATCCGAACTGCATGAATGCTCAGAATGAGCAATGTAAAGTGTACGGCCTGGGAGATTAAGATTTTATAATAATTATTTTAATGATCTGACCGCGATCATTAATATCAACTACTATCGTTACAGTTAATACAGCTATTCACCTAATTACTTCATCTCTAGCATTTAATGAGCTTAAAACAGCAACTATTAGAGTAATCTGTCTCTTACATGAAGTATTAATCCTAATCAAAATGCTTTCTCGGCTGCAGTTTTATTCAAATTAAGAAATTGCTGCTACTTTGATGCGTTTTGAATCTATGCTGATCGTGTAACTGGTACGGTTTCTGTGCATGGAAAGTTCAGGAATAAAACCATTTAAAGGCAAGAAAATTAAATAAGACGCTACATATTAGTCTACTAAAAAAAAATAAATAAATAAAAATGTTTAAATGATACCGGTCCTAAATTCTGTACAATAGAGTAAAATATTACTAAAGTACTTGATTTAAATTCCCCCAATGTTAAATGCAACAATAAATGGATAAATACGACATCATTCTTTAATAAATAGCAAAATGCACTAATTGGTGAGTTGTTGGAGGAAGAAAATGGAGTTATTGGGAAAAGAATAACTCACTGCTGGGTATTTTCCTTCAGCAGTTCCCTACCTATGCACGTCATAACAATATGACAGTTTAAGCCTGACTTTTTATTTCTTGAACAAATCGGTGCCGAGAACCATTTTACTGCCCAAATGTTCAATAAAAAGAACCTGTGCTACCTTTAATACTTCCTGGCCTCCGTGACCTTCATTCACTTGACCTCCCTGTGCCCTCTGTAGCAGGCCGGAGTTTTGCCTCCCACACTGATGAGGAGATTCGCTCTCTCTCTCTCTCTCGCAAGGTGCAGCCATATCTCCGTCACTGCCCACCTCCCTCATTGCTTGCACCTGCTAAAACATTCGAGGTATTCGCACGGCAGGGCAACACATTTGCTTTTCATTTAACCTGCCCGAACGGACCTTTGAAGTACATAATGGCAGCGCAGCAAAGGTTTTTCTCTCGCGCTGCCTCCCTCGCCCCCTTAATCATTTACCTCGTCGAGGCACATTCTCCGCAGCTAACCCATCAAGCGGAAAACGAGCTCGGCCTGCTGGTCCTCCCCTCCCTCGCTGCCGTGATTTCGGAGAGAAAGTGAGTGAAAAAGAGAGAATAACTGGATTTGTGGAGTAGCGGCGTATCTTGGCCTCAGCTTCACCCTACGTGGGACTCGTTTATACATGACGTACAGTTCTTCACTGACGGGTCGTGGGAAAAACACATGCAAAATGACATTTTCGAGCATTGCCACAACACCTTACATATTACCTAAATAACCAGAAAATGTTGATCGCATATCGATAAGTAACTTTAAACGATTTAAATTCAGACTAAACAAACTGAGTGAAAGAAAAACGCGAGCACCACAGCAAATTCCACATTAAAGTCCTGTTAAAGCCTTGCATCGTGGCTCAAACCTGGCCATTTTCATGCAAACCACTGGGTCAAATACATAGCATAAATGACCTACCAGGTACACATCACATCCGGTACTCAGTACGTGATGAAAACGATTCGACCATTGTAGCATTTGGGGTTTGATCTTGCTTTTGAAATGACTAAACAATCAAAACATAACTGCCGTGTTGCATACTGCTATTTTTCTGTAATGGGACAAGCTGCAACTTTCAGACAAAGTTAGGACATTCCATGTAAGCTGTGACAGGAATTCACTTTTTTGCCGACCGTACAAAGCTATACATGGATAAAACGTACGATTGTGACATTCGACAATCAAAGAAAATTGAGAGGAATAAAATCTCAAGCCGTCGGACAAGCCGTTAGCGGAAAACAATCGACTTTTTAAAGTAATGCAACAAAGTGATAAATGTGAAATATTATCTAACATGTATTCAAAACATTCAAGTTTCACTTGAAAGCATGATGCAAAACACTGAATAACTGTACAACTGGCATTTAAGCTTACTGCGCACTTTACAAGCTGCCAAGCGCTACGCAGTTACTTGTAAGAAATAAGTACACGTTGAAGTAGCACTCCTAACACAAACCTTGTAGTTTTGACGCAAATGACCATTTGTGAGCTTTGAACCGACTTCAGGACGTCAGAGCGACGTGCCGGGCCTCGTGTGAAGCCGAGAGAAACCATAAAATCGTTTTAATAAACCAGCTTGCTTGCTGAATAAATGCACGTCTCTCGCGGGATTCTCATATTAGAGGAACATCCTGGTGCTTGAGAGTTGCTGTAACAGAGAGGTACCTTAAAAAATTCTTACATTTTCCTTTTCAATATCAAGATCATTGTGTAATAATATTCCACACACTAAAGAAAGAGGTTTGCTGATCATTTAGCTCGAAGCCTGGATCCCACGGTATTCGAACGAAATGTGAAATGTTGAGAAATGAAATGAAAGAGCGCACAGGAGGTCTGATAAGCCATTGATCAGACAGAGTTAATTATCTAAGCCATCGTCTCCTATGGTGTTTATTAGCATGGCGCTAACGCCGCAGGAGCTGTGCCTGCTCCTACAGATCGCGCGTGCCGAAGGAGATGACTAATAAAGCCAGGCTGGGAAGCGTGCCAACTGACGAACATAACAGCTAAACGATCTTCCGCAAGGAGAGCATATGTTTCATAAAACCTTATTAGAGCTGCTAGGAGCTTGGGGCGTGGAGGAGAGACTTTGCGCCTACCAGCAGCGTCAGCGTGGCTATTTTTTTTCCTTTACGTGCTTTTTTTGAAATGCTGATTGTGTCACGGAGGTGTAAATTACGCACAGATGATGTACTATGTTAATTTCCCTCCTGTGATAAAGAGATAACGCATGAACTGTTGTACGACGGCAAGCGACGGACGTTAAACGACAAACGATCCGATCTCCGATGTTTAATATCCGACTCGAACAGTATTTGACTTCTAACGCAGCTTCAAGGTGCAGGCTGAAGAATCTACACGTGGCCTGAATTTAGCTCGCGAGCACTGGCGAACTAGAAAAACATGATGTGTTGTCTCATATTAGATAATTCTTCGAGAGATTTATGTCCAACACTTTTGTTTCACGAAGCAAGCACTTTTTATAGACGCCCGAGAGTGTGATCGAGTGTTTCCAGGAAAAATGTTCAGCGAAGCTGTTTGTGAAATACTCCAGAAAATTTACATAGCATATAAAACACTCCCGAGGCCATAAACGACTAAATGTTTTGCCAAAGAATGGAAATGAAGGCATAAATCTCGGCCATGATTTGATGCTCGATGTTGCAGAGAGAGTGAACTGATGTATAAAATGTTCAAATCGGGGTTCGGGAAAACAGGTACGGAAGACAACGTAAATGGCTCGAGGACGGAGAACAGAAATTGAGAGCTTGTGGAACGACATCTAGGTCCCAAATACACGTGTAAAGTAACGGTAGAAGACATTTACACAGGTAAAGATGTCCTTCACCATCATGAGTAAAATAGCTACGTGTATAAAACTGCATATATAGAATCATTTACAACACATCACAAAATCATACTATTTTTGGATTAATGTCTCTTTCAAGAAACATATTTTCTCATTATAGATTTTGAAAAACGTGCATTTCAGGCCATTTACCCGACCGTGACAGCCGAACACATTCAACCCTAAATAAAAAAAAAAAATAAATAAAAATAAAAATCTCGTCATACGTTCAACGGGTTCCAATTTCCTGATCCGATTAAGGAGGACGAAAACTCACTCTTCTTGCACTTTGAAACTTCAAACCTGTTACACACGGTAAAGGATTCATTTAAAACATTTCTTCGCATACGTCATTATAACCTTCTTAGCACGGATGCTAGCGACGCACATGATGTGTATTTGATAATTGTTTGCCAAAAAAAAAAAAACCCTCAACATTCAGGCATTTTTAGAGCAGAACGCAGCCAAGTACCGGGTTGGGATACTGGCTTAACGATTAAAGGCACGTTTTCTTAGTTTCAACGCTGAAAAACGCCAAGAAATAAAAGTTTTATTTAAGAGCTACATGTGCTAAATGGCTCCCCCAGTCGTGGAATCGCTTGTACGTGTACAGAGAGTAATTTGTTTCTCGTTCAGTCACTGTCGCTCGCCTCGACATGCTGGTGTTTTATAGCTCCTTCGAGCAGCGGGCCGGCATGCTCAATTTAACGCAATCACTGCACAAGTGGACCGCCTCGCCACGTCACGTCAGGAATCCCGCGACACACAAACACACTCACGCTCTTTTCCCCGTCTCTCGCTCTAGCCCTGCACTTTTCCTGTAGTTTGAGATGAATACCACGTTAGCGCTGACTACCCCTGAGGGCACGAGCGCAGGAGGAAATCACTCGAGTGCTTCCCCTTGTAGAGGCTATCCCCCGCTGGTATTTATTTATCCCTGCCATGGATTGCTCTCTCTCTCGCGCTCACACACACACACACACATGCACGTCAAGCATAACTAAAGGACCTGTTAATAGGGCCTTACCTATAAATCCTGAATAACAGCAGAAATACAGAGAAGACAAAAGGGGGATGGGAGGATCATGAAGGAAAAAAAAAAAAAAAAAAAAAAAGGAGGTTTAAAATCAAATAAATCACACCTGGATGGCTGGTGGAAACTGGCACAGCTCTCTGTATATGATACTCAAATTACTCCATTTGTTCGTGGAGATATTTTAATCCAGCCTGACCTCAAACTTCCCATGAACCAGGGCCTGAACAAAAGGCCGCCCACTGTCTTCGCAGTAAATCTGTTGTCTCCCTTCTGGGCCCCGGACCGGGACTCATAGATCACTACTGCGCCGCAGCTTGCTTCAATTTACTCAATTAACTCGGGGTAAAGCACTTGTAAGTTCTGCAGATGTTGGTTTATTATCGGGGACTAAAATGTACAAGCGAGTTCAGGAGCCCGGGGTTATGCTAAGGTTGACTGAAGGGGGAAGGGCAGCTAGAGAAGGAAAAAACAGACACAACAAAGTTTAAGGGCACAGGTTGTTAGCGGCAGCTTTTCACACACACACACACACGTCCACTTCAAATCTGGTCATACAAGGGGGAAAAAACCCCGGCAAATTTTGTGTTCGTCAAAGTAAAAGAGCAACATTAAACCCGTAGTAAAGACCCGAGCAGGCCACGCTAATGATTCTCTCAGCGCAGCTGCGGCCTTGCCGTGCGGTTTGAACCTTCACGCAAAGCGCCTCACTCGTCCAACCTGAATCGCTCACAGATGATCCTCCTCTGGCCAGCATCCGCAAATCGCTGCAGGAACGTCACACCACTTCTTCATTTAGAGCCTTTAAAAACCAAAAAAAAACAAAAGGAAAAAAAAGGAGCCGCTGCCCGAGCCGAGGCCTGCGATCCAAATATCAGCAACACAGCGTTTAAATGAGCATGAATAAAGCATTTTTATCTCTGCTCGACCTCCCTGGGAATAAATCAAAGCGAGAGCGACGTAAGGAATGTAAAAAATATTGTAAGGGGCGCTCGCTAATATTAAACAGGTGTCGTGAGCATCGCTATAAAACATGCCGCTCGCAGCCAGCTGGAGGACGATATATTTCAGGTGTTGGCCGACTACATTTCAATTAAGTGCGGCAACACAAGCTGACATTCATGGAGCTTTAAAATAAGCTTTTGATAAATGATTTTGCTTCATCGCGCTAGCATGCTAACGCCGGCCCTCGCATATTAAGGGAGGAGGTTCTTATCTCGGTTGCCGGCCGGGACGGGCCGAGTGAAATGCTGCCTTCTGGAGGTCCTCGGTGACAGTTTAATGACGTGCGAGCCGGGTTTGACGGGTCACGTGTTGCTCCAGAGCGGACCGCAGGTGCGAAGGCGGTGCATTATCGCCAAGCTGAACAAATCAAGCTAGCGTTTAGGTGCTTGGAATTTGCGTATCTTGATAGGCGATCTGATTAATGACAATACGGCGATACATCACTGATGTTATCGGACCACTTGTACAGTATTAAATATTCCCTGGCAATGCAAACAATAATATTTTCAGCAATAACAAGTTTTTAAATGTTAGCTGCCTGTGATAGTGATTCAGCAGCAGTAGGACAGTAAATTACGCCTGACTGTTTACTGATAAATGTATAATGTACAGCAAGCTGTCTCAGGAAACTTCTTTAATACGTGCAAAAAGGGTTCGACTCAAACGAGAGAAATTATCCCTGCTTTTTTGACCGAGAACATTTCTTAAAGAGAAAAATACAGCATATTTCACCCTCCAAGGGTACAAAAAAAATCACAAGTTATTAAATGTTAGAATGAAAACTAAATAAATTCTTTTGAAACACCCCATTTGGAAAATCTAACAGTAGATTAAATAAAAGGGGAAAGGAAAAAAAAAGAACAAAAAAAAAAAAAAAGCATTTTGAATTTCATTTTAAATATTTAATAACACTCGTTTTACTGAAGGAAAAATGCAGTTCCTTCATTTCATGTATTCACATAAATGATAATTAGCAATTCACTGCTAATGATACCCTGTGGGAAAACGGTAATTTTCCCAGTTTTGAGGTGCATCCCACTTAATTATCAAACGAATTCAATTGTTCATCTATCAGCAGTGAGACAAGCAACATCTTGTTCAACGCTCTGTGAGTCAGCTTGATCCAATTAGGCTTAGAACGGAGGCTCCGTAATCGCTCCTTTTACAACCGAGTAACCCTCCTCTGCCATTTTTTAAGTAGTCAGAGGGAAAAATAAAAGTTGGGCTCAGGGAGAACTGAAGAATACAAATGTTTGAGATGAGACAGGAAAGAAAGAGGGGAAAAAAATTTTTTTAAGTGCGACCTCCCGACGAAGGGTCGAGGACACGGAGGCCAGGATAGTAGACGGTTCTCTCATCCTTGGGCCTCCGCTAATATGTTTTGAAGAAGAGGAACCGCGGCCTCTCATTTCTCTCCTGCCTTTCACGGACTGCTCCTAGGGGAGTGATAGGGAAGTGGAGAAAACTATAATGAACACGTTTGCCTTTTTTGACTCCTTTAACTGTCATCTAAATCACCAGCGAAGGCCGACGCTCGAGCATTTCCACAGCCAGCGAACACGCAG
The DNA here is from genome assembly GCA_030068355.1 of Notoglanidium maculatum. Classification (NCBI taxonomy): domain Eukaryota; kingdom Metazoa; phylum Chordata; class Actinopteri; order Siluriformes; family Auchenoglanididae; genus Notoglanidium; species Notoglanidium maculatum. The sequence continues at coordinate 26,246,656 of JAQQZX010000039.1, forward strand.
CTGTCCTCTCAGCACCCGCTTGGGTTCTAGCAAGACGAGCTAGTTCACGCTAACGCAGACGCCGGGGCTAGTGTTTCACGAGCGGAGTCAAAATTTACAGCTATTGCAAAACATCACACTTCCACACCTATTTTTTGTTGGGAAAAAGGTCATAGTTAATGGAAAAGTGGATGGGAATTCTTCTGAAGCCAGCTTTTCAGCCAACATGGCCTGACACGTCTGCTCTTTGTTAAGTTTCTTTCTCCTGGAAAACTTTCGGCCCCCTAGGGCCTGCTTGGACCCCCTGTCTACTTTGGGCCCTTGGAATCATTTCTAACCTCCCCCAAGGCATCATGCTTAAGAATTACTTTAGTAGCGCGGTTCTTTACCTGGAACCAGAGAGATATAGTGCTCCTGCTACGTAGCCTAGCACGTCTGCTCTTGGTTAGCGCTACAGATCTTTATCGACCGGCTCTCCCAGGCATCTTCTGCATTCTCCAGAGATTGATTGGCAACATTCCCCTGCCCTCTGCGCCCCACCTCTCTAATGATGCAATGGAATTAATTAGGCTCCATTAATTTAGCAAAAACAAATAAGCACCTCTGCCCTCTGCCTCAGGTTGGCTCTGCACATGCAGGTGGTTCTGATTTTTCTGCGCTTCATCAGCCAGCGTTGTTGCACTAATCTATTGGCTGGAGAGCACGGGCTGTCACAGGCCACGACCTTTTCCTTCTCCTCGCGGGACGGTTGTCTAAAAGCCACTCGGGCCAGCTGGCCAGGCCTCGCCCTCATCCTCGATCCCAGCGTTTCCTCCGATCTTATCTACGTGTGTCGAGTAACACTGAAGAGCACTCACCTAATTGGATTTTGATTGCTCATAAAATGGTTTTATGGGGCGATTAATACTCTTTCAGAAGAAACAGCTCCATCTCACACTATATTCTTATGTGGAGCTGGACAACCCAGAGGTTTTCCCCAAGTAGAACCCCGGCGGAAAGATACAATCTAACGACACAAATATAAAGTAATAAAGATTAAGTGTAACGACACACTTGGTTCTGGAAATACAATATATAGGCTGCGCCATTACGTACCTCTATCTTCATTTCTTGGGGGGGGGTTTACATCAAACCAAACATAAGATGAATACATAAACACCTTTTTCTGTCATAAGAAAATGTAAAAATAAGAATAAAAAAAATATAAATGTTATTTGTAAGGCGATTACTTGCTGATCGCATAAAAATGGCAACTTGTAGTTATAACCAGCATCAAATCTATCTAATTACATCATCAAAGCCTTCTACATATGTGAGCTCACCTACCGGCACAAACATTTGCACTTTTTTGTATACATTTTATTGGTTCAATGACATTTGCTCCATTTGCCAGCAGTGTTCGAGTCTGTTCACTGCGAGCTCAGAAAGTGACGCAATAAACCTGCAGGCATCTTTAAGGCAGCAGTGCACGCGTTCCTCATCTCTGACCAGGAAACAGAATTACTTAACCCGCATAGTACCTCACCTGGACACCAATTAAAAAAAATAATTATGAAAAAAGCAGAAATCAGAGCTATGGTTTCTGTAGCATTAATTCAGAGCACTTTAGACTCCTTTCATAGATGTTAAACATCCATTCTCCTTTGAGAAAGCTTCACTATATCAAATATCATAAAACACCTTCCCTATGTATACACAATGCAACAATGCATACAGGCAATCTCCGGTGTTAACAACGAAGCCTGTCGGCTCCGTTTGCCATCTGAATGAAATATATAGACTTCGGTGATCAATGGATGGAATAATGAACGTGGTTCATACACGTCTCGCTCTCTTTCTCCACCTGGGCTTGCAGGACTCGGATCTCTCGGAGAAGAGTGAGAGGGGCCGTGCGCGACGCCACTGAACTCGTTTATCAGAGCCGAGCCACCGGGAGAGCGGGCTCGACTCGAGGACTTTATCTGCGGCACGATTCAATTAACCAGCGATGATTTCACTCATGACAAAATCTTAATCTAGACTCCTGTGTTTTCTGATAGGGGAACATATGTGCATTTATATGATTGCCTTGCCTGCCTATCATATTTACTTTGGTCAGAGAGAACGGCAAATCTCTAGCCTGCAGTCTTGCTTCTCCACCCTCACTGCTCGGAAGCAATTCTGGATCCAGAAGTCAAGCACCCTGAAGCGTGTTAATACTCACATATTGAAGTCTTACAGCAGGGTTTAGATTCAGTACCTGCAGACGCAGGCATTGATAACGGCCCCAAAGCGCCGAGGCGACGTTTCTGTCAAAGCGGGATATTGTGTTTTTTAAAACATGTGCTTCTTATTTCTGTATTCTTACTTTTCCTAAACGCTCCGACAACATGCTTTCATGTGTTTAAAGGCGACTCCGTGATACTCAAGTTCTATCGCTTAAGCACTGCCCAAGAAATAAAGAAATATCCCCCTGCCTGATCAGAACTGCATCTAAATACCAGCGTTAGAAAAAGGTAGGAGTAACAAAAACTAATCATTTACTCGATGCTTTTAAAAAATGCTAAATTTTGATTCACTGACTGTACGCAAAGCAGAAGGTATCTCCGAGTCTGGAGCACCGAGCTACATCCTTCCCGCTGTTCCTTCATCCCGAGCCTTTGTGAGTCAACCCCGACCATGTCATGGAGGTCATGGATACTGGATAGGGTCAACTGCTTGTCCTCCTAAGAAATTCCAGTGTTAGCCATATGGCCCTTAAAAAATGTATATGGGCGGAATGATGAATAAGAGTAAAACGTTACTGTCTAAGGTTTCTGATTAACTTGAGAAGTTCTTCTGAGGCTCCTTAAGGTTTTTTCCAGTCGGAAAAACAATGATGCCAAAAAAATTCTACAACTCATGGTAGCCAGTACAGGACAAGAAATAAATATGATTACACTACGGCTAACAAAACACATGTTTCGCGTTATTTCTTAGATTGGGAGATCTGGTCAAAATAAATAAATAAATAAATAAATTCTCCTGCTAAAACAGTTTATATAAAAGTATGACAATAACAGTTTATGATTTGCTTTCATTAGCAAATTAATATTTTTAATCACCCAGAAAAGTATGATACAGGCTACAGTTCATGGAATTGTCTTAAGAGAAAGGGGAACAACAAGAGATAATGGCACCCGAGATGTTGCCATAACAATAATCATATATCGACTTGCGTGAGGGTGGGGACTAAGGGTGCTGAAAATGTTGCTAAGTAAAATGACACATTAGCTATTTTTTATTTTTTCAAGTATGACAAAAAAAATAAAGGCCTCTTTTTCTTTTCTTTTTTTTATTTTTAAAAACTGTCCGATATTCCTGTAACCTCTCACTACACACTTTAAATATCACTGTTTTAAGATGAACAGAAGAATAACCCGAGAGCGGATGATACTGGAGAACTTGTTCAGGTGATCCCTCTTACATAACTGCTCGTATATACGGTGATCTTATTTCCTGTTTAGGGATTAGCAGAACAGTAAGAATAGCTGATCTGTCGCATTTTAAGTAAAGAATAAAACACTTCGGGATGTGCAGTTATAGCAAAATAATCAACGACGAGGTGATGTGATGCGGCCCAGTGCGAAGCCAAGTTACTGTTAACACCCTGAAGTGGCGTCTTCTGCAACAGCACACACCAATGTGTTGTATTCCTCTTAAACCACAGCCTAACATTTTTTAAACTCCTTAAAGAATGACAAGAGATTTTTATCTGTTTATGGTTGCATTTAATTGAGGAACCAAACAAGAGCCTGGTGTAAGAATGTGACCACTATAAACAGCTGCTCCCTCACCAAGGAGTTAAGACCAAAAAATAAATAAATAAATAAAAAAAAAAAAAATAAATAAAAATAATTTTACTGCTACTTATTTTACTAAGAAACTAGAACGCCCTCCATCTTTAAGTTTTCCAGCATGTTCAAGTTAGAGGTTTACTCCATGCTACCCAGAAACCAGAAAGCCCAAACCTCTCTGCCATGAGGTCTTTCCTGTTTTGGAAAACGTCAAGGCACAACTTCACCAAAGTACTCCAGCGGACACTGGAGACTCCTTCCATAAAATGCTAAAAGAACATCTCCTGATGGAAAACATCACCATATCAACAATTACGCTTCTTAATCCATTTATATGTGGCGCGTCTACAATACAAATCCCACTGCAAGCCCTTACACTACAGAAACAATAAGGTATTAGGACGAGCGCGTTAATATGGAACTGCTCAACAGCTGTGCTGTTACAGAACACCTTCTGACAAATCAGGATCGAGTGTTCAATAACATTGTGGTGTGATGAAATATAAACGTTGGGAAGATCAAGAGCCAATCATGAAATTGACAAACAGATTAACGGCCTGCACAAACAGATTTTCATTTATTTACTTAAATAAAAGTGTAATTTTACTGTCGCCTGTGCTTTCTATAACGCTGCCAGGTGTACAGTGAATGGTCACGTCAATTAAAAAAAAGGCGGCGACAAAGTTAAGCACGCAAACATGTCATTAATGAAAACTTTGATAGTTTGAGGATACGCGTGAACACTCAAAGTGCTCCAAGCAAGTTCATGGACTGTAAAAATTATTTTATTGTTGGGGGATGGGATGGAAGTTTGCCTCATTTCCCAAAATCTCACAGGGAGCAAACCAATTATTAATTCTGCCCAAATATTTCCTGGTCACTGTATTTTGGTGCATACATGGGTATTTGGATACACACTGTGTACATGCTGTGTGACGTGGACAGAGAAGAAAGGAAATGTACTGGAATCCTCATGCTCGCCAATGACCAGTCAAGCCCTCGTCAAGCTCTCTCACTTTCTCCCTGTATGGTAATGCTTTTGTTGGTGCTCGTGAGCCGGTCGGACAAAGCAGTCAAAAAAACCGCGCCATTTGCAAAAGCACTTCTATTTTGTACTAGTGTATAATTGCCTGAATGAAAAAGAGATCATCTCTCTAGCCTTCTGCAAACAGTAACACAGCTTCAGAGCGTGAGGCAGTGGAAAGTAGAGGGAAAAAAAAAGTAGTGATAATTTGCCAAAGAAAAAAAATAATAAAAACCTCCAGCGTGGCAGCGTGCACTCAGCCTAGAACCCAGGTTATTCGGATGGAAGCCAATCTTTGATCAGCCAAGCTGAAATGGCCGAGATAAGTGGGAGCTACAACTCACGGCAGGACCTGTTATTGCTATTTCCTCCTCTGGTTTCTTGAGTGGTAAATAGCGGCTTCGTTCCCCCCTCCACCCCTCCTTCATCCACCTCACTCGCTCTCCATTTTCTCTACTTCCACCACTACAACTCCTCCCCTTATCCCCTTAGCTTGCCACTTTCGTCTTGAGATCTCTATCACTTTAATCCTGCCAGTCTGTGGCTGGTTAACAAGGAAATCCTAGGTCAATTATCACCAGGCACTTCCTGCTGGGTGAGCGACGGGGGGAATCAAAGCGGCCTGAGAGCCTTTTTCGCACCGGAGAAGAGCAGCAGGCCTAATTAAACGGGCCTCTTGTCCTGCTGTGTCCAGCCACAGATAGCTCGGCCCACGATAACCATCGCCTCTAGAACAACAATTGTTTTGTTTCAGCGCAACTGGGCAGCTTTGGTGGATGGGAATATTGGACTTGATTGGTCAATTCAACACGGAAATTTATTGATTTCTAAATTGAGCAAATGCAATAACGTTTGAATTTGAACAAATGGATGACTAATCGGATATGTGGAACGGAACATCCAGGAAGTTTTATGACCGCAATAAAGATTCAGGTACACAGAAAGAGTTTTCAATTCAAATAACTGGAAACAACCGAAATCCCTAATGAAGCCTGAAAACTAACCGTTCTTGTTTGTTTACGCCCAGTGCGCTCTCCAATATACTCCCATTCATCTTCAGTAAGCACTTTGTCCTGGATCAGTGTCACAGCAGATCTTGAGGTGGGAGCACACCCTGGATGGGAAGCCAGTCCATCAAACGCTTTCAGTAATTCAATTTAATTTGCTTTCTACTGGTGGACCACGGTCCAGAGGCAGACCCACTGAACGTTTCGCCGGATCAAAGCGAGCACTCTTTGGCAGAACCGTGTAACGTGTAAAAACAAACAGTTCAGGAAGTTCTCCCAATTTGGTCACCTGCCAAATCCTGCCACCCACCCAGCTCGCCCCATCATACACCAGCTACCGACCATTGCGGGAGAAGGTCAAAACGTGTATCCAAGAGTAGCCACACGTTGCTCCATAGCATTATGTTTGGAGACACAACGCATGCAGAGTAACACATTCGGAGGAAATCACCATCTGCCCTCTTCTGCATACACAAGATCACAAATGTCCATGACTGGCTTGGGTTTTTTGCTGGGTATACATGAACCACTGAGGTCTCTCTGGCAGATCTTGTGAAATTGTGTTACTTTTTCTAACACAGTTCAACAACAAAGGAAAGCGTTTCCACGGACTTTCAGTAGACTCGTATTCCACTTGGCCTCTATGGTCTGATCAATGATGCTACGACGCCGCGTTTCATTTATTCTTTGCTTCATGTTCAATACAGACGTCTTATCTGTTCGGAGTCTGGGTACCAGTCAATAGTGGTACATGAAGCGCAACAGTGAAACAAAACTTGTTTTATTTCTTGCCACTAAATGTTAAGGCATTAAAAGGTAACTCGTCACTATCTGGTTAGTTGCTTATCCGAAACTTTATAATCAAAGGAATTTTAAGTAACTGGACTTTCACGTCTCTTAGTTGAACGAGAAGGTCCTCATCACATTTTCGGTCTCTAATACGTAGAAGCGGTCTGTCAAATATTCATTGGCCCAAAGTTACTTTAGAAGGCTTGAAAAACTTTGAAGCCAGAAAGTTGTGTGTGTGTCTATATAGATATGCCTCAGGCTACAGGTTTGTGCTGAAAATAGGAATTCTCAGATATGTTTCAAGTGGATGTTTATGGACCTTTGACTCACAGTTCAAACTGTTATTTATCATCCTATCAGCGCGTGGGGTCAGAAACGCTCTCCTTGTGGTGGCTGTTCTGCTAAGAACTGCCATTTCTGCAGGAATGGAGTCAGCTGCATAATGTCAGATTACGGCGTCCCCTTCGTGTCACGGCTCGAAAAGCTCCATTTATGACTCCATGAATCTATTTATGAGCCCATCTGAAAGTTTAAACTGTTGAAATGAATCATTTAAACAGCGCCAACAGCTTGGTTCGCTGCGGGCCCGCTGCACTCCCAGTGCACTTTGTACGGAGTTTAAATTGAAAATGATAAAAGCGTAAGAAAGGTTCGGCTCCCCGATAGGTGCCTTAACACACCCTGTATGCTCGCTTTACTTGAAAACATTCCGGTAATTCATAAAGCGACTATAAATCGAGGCATGAAAGTAAAAGCATGGTAAGTGCCTGGAAGAAAAGATGCAGATAAATACCAGAAAATTGGAGGTACTTAAAAATAAAAGGATATCGCATACTTTACTCCCTGATCCTATTTGCATGACCTGTTTTTTCCTCCTTTAAATAATTCCATAAAATCGTTAAAAACCTGATGAAACAATACAAAAGTTTTACCGTCACCTGAATTTCTTAATGCTCCGAGAACAACAGACAAGTAAACCGGCATTATTCCGTCCTTTCCTCTCATCACCACGGCCTACCCAAGTCCCTCCTTTTACAATTCCATATGGAAAGGGACGGGCAGGACGAGCGGGGGGAGAAAACCAATTTACCAACAGAGCGACATCATCTGCAGGCAAATTTATCTCTGACACACCACCCCTCGGTCCACTGTTGACAGTACATGATATTCCATTAATCTGCCTAATGAAAATTTAACCAGTGTTATAAACAAATAATTGGCCATTATTCTCTCAAAGATCCCGAATAAATTACTTGGGCCCTCCCCCCTCCCTGCTATTTTTTTTTTTTTGCTATCTCTGGGAGAGAGACAGAAAGCGAGAGAGACAGAAAGCGCGAGAGAGAGAGAGAGAGAGAGAGAGAGAGAGAGAGAGAGACGGCCCTCCTGATTGATGTTGGAATAAGCGGCTCGGGCTCGCTCGGTCGCTGAGAGCGAGCTTCGGCTAAGCCTGTGATTGACTTAATGAGAGTCTTTGGGGTGAGTAAATGTTCCAAATTGCTCCGTCATTAGCTTTTTTGCGCCGCTGTCTGAAGATACCCGCCGATCTGGTGCGCTGGGTCGACTCCTCTCGTACCATTCCGCCTGCAATTACATTTTCATTTAGAGCGAACCTCTGAAGTCCGATAGGCAGGCCTCTTCTTTTCATTAGGACGGCCTTCGCTTTCTTTCTTTTTTTCTTTTTTTTTATCTAAATGCTGTGAAATGTCTCTTCATTTAGGCCAATTACAGTCCGAAAAGACGGTGCTGTAATGAATTATCATACGAATTATTTACTTAAATGCCACCGTCTCGGCTCCCCCTCCTGCGCCCGTCTGGTCTCCTGCGCCTTCACGTCACGCGGGGGAAGACAGACATGCACGTAGCGAGAGAGGGAGAGAGACGGAGAGAGAGCGAGTTTCTCTGAAAGACAAGAAAAGAGGAGGAAAAGGCATAAAGAGGAAGTGCGTGGTTAGAGTAATGTCAACAGACTAATGAGAACGTATGAATGCTTCTGTCTTTCTCTAAATAGCGGACATGTGGGACGGCTGCGTTTCAAAACGGTGTTGAAACTAGAAAGTGAAGATCATCAGAGAGGTGATGAAACGAAGGGAGCAAACAAGAGAATATCGGAACGTGTCGGACAGAAAAGTCGCAGTAAAGCACAATCCACAACGAATACTTTTTTTCCACATGTACGGCTATAAAAAAAGACACTCGATTAATTTATTACTACATTCATTTGTTTCACGTGTAGTGCACATGGGTTCATTTTTCAGATGTAATTTCTTTTCCATACTCGATCACATATTGCGTGTTCACATGAGCTCACGTGCAACTCCAGGGCACAACACGTTGCAATGCACACAACCTCATGCGAAATGAAGAGGATTTTTCCATAAAGGATTAAAAGCTCATTTCAGGATGTTTATTCCCAGATGTTTATTCCCAGATGTTTATTCATTAATGAAATGAAGGCTTCCAGTTACTGGACTCGAGGCTGGTTTTGAATTGCGTGAGCTTTTCTTTCACCTAACACTTCACAGCGAGAGCTAGCTATAAGCGTTCCGCCAGTTTGTCATCGTGGTAGCTAACGTTTGAGATATTAGGAACAGAGCTGCTGCTAGTTAGCCTTAGCTAATGCTTTGAGGCGGACATCTTTTCCGTCTGCAAATCTTCCTTGCGCTTTAAGAGTTTGTACAGTTCCACTGAAGAAGCTGAAGCTCCATTTCGGATTATTTTCGGAACAGGATTTATTCAAAGCACACTTTTACTTCAGTCGCTTCGCAGTTTAAAAGTAATACAGCAAGAGAACCTCGATACACTTGTTCAAGCCTCTCTTCGTTTTAGATTTTCTACAGATACGGTGCTAAAATGCTAAATATTACTCTGAATTCTGGAGGTCTGGAGACTTGAATATGCAGTTCTTGCTTATGACCTGAAGGATTTGTCACCACGTGGATGGGCGCATCTGCAAAAAACGTCCACCTTCATAAATAAAGCAGCATCTAGTTTAGGAGATTGGAAATGTTACGTCTGGATTGTCAATGCTGTCAGCCTTAAAAAAATAAAAAAATAAATAAATAAACTCAAGCGTTCGCCTACGACGTAAGAGTTACACGAAGGCGTCAAAGTGTTATTGGCCCTCCAGGGTAATAAGCTTAAGTGCCACGCGATTTACGCTAATCTCTGCGAAATCAGCTACATCTCTAAAGTGGGACTTCCGCGCGCGCTCCTGCTCGGCCTCTGCTCAGCGTCAGCGTCGATTTGTTCTGACAGCGCCAAATACGGTGAAACCAAATGACTCCAAGCTGTACAACTTCACAGCTTTTAACTTCTCTGAAAAGGGAAAAAAAAAAAAAAAAGTTTATGGGCTCTTTGTTTTTGGAGATGGAGGGAATCGTTTTTAATGGCGGAGATAAATCATAAAGGACGGCTAGATGACGTAACAGGAATGAACCTTTTTGTTTTTTTAACCAAATAGCATCCAGGATGTCTCGGGGCCCTTCAGTTATCATGAGGAAAAACACGACGATGAAACGCAGTTAAAATTCCAACGCGTTACCTGAAAGTACATCATAATTCATTAACATGACAATTTAAAAAAAAATAAATAAAATAAAGAAATTTTAGCACTGAAGAGTTCTCTAATGATCGGCTCCTCATTGCTGCCCGAGTAATGCTGATCACGTTATCAGGTCAATCCTGTGTCGATTCGAAGCCGAGCCCAAACGTAAGCACTGGCTAATTCATTTCATGACCTGCTGCGTACACGTTCCTGCTTTTTAAGGTCACTCTAAGAGGCTAGCTAACATCCACTCCTCCAGACGTGCCTGTTTGCGCAGTGGTGTCTGCGAGCGGACTTGACAGCAGTGTACATAATGCAGTCCGGCGTGCCGTCTGAGGCAGATGTATGCTAATCGTTAGCCGTGTGTGTGGACATCTGAGCCCTAAACAAACATCAGCTTGAAGTGGGTGCTAGCATCGCCTCTTCTCTCATCGCTCACTTCAAGAGCTTGCTTTTTTTACACATCAGTGGCGTAGCAGAGTCGTATTCAGCGGCGAATAAAAAGCTAATACACACTTGCGTTTCGGCGGGAAGTGCTATATCACGCTATCATACACTTCAGTCATCATACTCACTACTGCGCTATCCGTGACCTCACCAGCGTCCTGCTGAATTCATTCTGATTGGTCAGAATCACAGGTTTATATTCATTTATCAGAATGAGAAAGTTATCTTTATTATTACGGCTAATAAATATTTAAAAAAAAAACATGTATAATCGTTGATACGGTGAAGGTTGCGGAAGTTTATATCTGCTAGAATGTAAGTGACAGCAAGAAATGACATGTTTCACAAACGCTCGACATTACATGCAACTATAAACAGGTAAAGAATTGTCTCGTTCATTAGTAAACAAAAATCGTCATCACTGGCAAAACATTTCCTGTAACTCGCATCACCCCACCACTGATCACTCTTCTATAACGACATGCTCTCAAGCGGTTTATTCCCCCTATAGCACTATATATACACACAGTATATAGCAATTTGTCAATATTATTTATTAAAGAACGAAGTTCATCAATTTATAGTTCCATTTAACGCTGCTGGTTCCGGGCGTCCCGTTATCTCTCGCATTACAGCAGCTATAAACGGCCATCCTCTTACTTTCTCGTTAAGTGAATAACGCACCATGTACGAAAGCCGCGCCCCCTGTGGCATTGCTGCACCCATCTGAGCAGGCGCATTCATTCCTAACCACAGAAACAGCACCTAGGCCAGAGGAGGGGGAAAAAACGCAATATGCAATACGACATCGAGCTCGGTATTACTGTGACCATCTCAGATGAATTAGCACCCAACGTGCGATCACATCAGAAACAAGCCTCTGAACCCGAGCGATTAAATTACTCGCCGCCACCTCGATGAAAATGTTGTTGTTGTTTTCCTCCGGTTCACGAATCAATTTCAGAGAACGCCGTCGGCTCTTAATGAAGAACTATTAATTAAAAGTGGAACAGGTTCTTCTTATAGTGAGGAGTGGAAAAATCGGTGGGCTTTGTTGAGGAAAGCCCAGGAGCCAAGCTTTCATTAGGATACGTACAAAAAAAAAAAAAGAAAAAAAAAAAAAAAAAGCAATTCATCTACTGTAATTTTCCCTCAATGGCAGGAAAGAGAGAGAGAAAGGGATCAACCTTAGTGTGCTATTTATGGAGATTTAGGGAACTGGATTAGCACTTATCTACAACGTTTTAAACGGCCCCTCGGCCCAGGCCTAGGTTTAGACTGAGGGAAAAAAGCAACTAAAAGGGAACATGAGAAGCATCGATATGCATAGATGATGATTTTCTCTCTCTTATTCACTTTTCTATCACATTAACAGTATTTTTTAGCCCCTCCTCTCTGAAGATCTGTTGAAATGCATCAGTCCCGCGTCTCTCTCTCTCTCTCTCTCTCTCCACACCCCCTCTCTTGCGCTCTTCAACGCACGAGCCGCTCTCTGGATTAGCCGAGCGCAGATTTATTTAATGCATCCTCGTGTGGCATTGTTGGGGGGGAAAAAAAATCTATTTTGGGAAATGCAAGCGCTTGCCAAGCTCTAAGCCTGGTAATATATGCCTGCTACAGTTTAAGAGAGCAGGTTCAGGAACTCTCTTTATGGTGGGATCATGTGGCTCGTTCAATATGAAAATAGCGTCACAAAATCGAGGCCGCCCCCCGTTTCCCCTAAATCTCCCTCTCTCCGTCTCGCTCTTCTTTTTTGTCTGGTCTGTTTAAATATTTGCCGTACTGAAAACGTTCGCGATATTCACGCAGATAAGACGGAGCATGCATATGCCATGAGTTTAAGAATCTCGGCTTAAGGGCGTGCGAGGCTAACAAAGGCGGAGCGGAGAAAGAAACCGGGATCCTAAATGACCACAAAAGAGATAAATAAACATGCAAATTATAAAGACTAAGTTTATCTCAGCAGCCATTCAAATCAGGATTTTTAATTGCATGCATTTAAAAAAAAAAAAAAAAAAGGATTGCGTGTTGAGGAGCTTTCAAAGGAAAGAAATACAAAAACAAAAAGAACAGCAGCAGGGAAGATCCCTGAAAACCCAGGAATCCGCACAGCCATTCCGCTCCAACTACAACTCCCATGATGCCCCAGGCGAAAGCTACAGGCCTATTTTTCACGCAGTGTAATGTGGGCACGGTGACAGGACGACACACAATAGGAAGGAGCCGCGAGAGACGGAGCCACAAAGGCCGAGGACATGGGCTTTGCACGGGAAGACGCGCTAAACCTGCGGCTTTAGCAGGAGTGTGAAAGACAGGGGCCAGACATCAAACGGGATTTTCCTCCAGCGTGACAGGAGGGCCCTCGAAGCGGCGCACGGGCGTCGAAGCCTGCCTCGCTCGCTGTAAAACACGCCGAGAGCGCCACTGCATCGCGACGCTGTTGTGCTTGCGATTTAGAAAGGACTACTTAGCTCAAATTGTGCGTCGACGTCCGTAGAGCTAAAGATGAAACTGAAGCGTTAAAAAAAGCACTGAGAGAAAACGCGATGGGTCACATGACAAGTATGAAATGCTTTCTGATGCAGGAAGGTGCATTTTAGCGCAACATGCTTAATTTCACCACACCATCTCATCACAGAGAGCGACTTTGACGATATTAACGTAATACTAGAATTTCTGTTGATTTGAACTTAACGCTGCAAATAAATGTGTTCTTTTCTTGCAGCGTGTTCACACAGCTCCCATTTTCATAGCTTATAATACAAGCGATCCAACGGCGAGGACGCAACAAAAGGCTAGATTTCAGATTCATCATCCCATTTATTCAGCAAACACGTTTAGAGTGCTACGCAAACGCTACTATTTTATAAACAGCTTGCCAGACGTTTATATATGGGCTGTACTAACGTGCATCAAAAGCAAGAGTTTAACCCAATAAAACAGATTAATGGTGAATGAGCTTAACGATCAGATCATCAAGTTAAAATCCAGGTGCCTTAATCAGATTTCTTGAAATTCAAGAACAGATTAAATGGTGCACATGTGAATGAAAGCGCTCCTGAAATCAAACACATTGCAACGAGATATTGCTTAGACGATCTGCTAACCACCAAAATCAGTTGACTGCATTATTAGTGTGAAAATTCACAGCGAAATCATTTGTATATTATTGCTGCCGACCATTAAAGAGAACATTGATGCAGAAATAATGTTTAATTTAGTGACTCTTTCTTCTTCTTCTTCTTTGTTTTTTTTAAAAAAAAAAAAAAAACCCCAGATTGTGAAAGAGTCTCGCCGATCTTTTGGAACTCATTACTGAACAAAACAAAAGGTATTCTCGCTAACTTCCAGTATCATCAGTATCTCATCCTTAAAAAACATGGCCTATAAGTATCCCTCATTATACTTGATTTAAGTCCATAAACTTCAAGGGAATGCCGAGCCGTTGTCAAAATATCTCCACTCGGGCTAGGAAGCACACAGTTCAGTCAATTAGTCAGTGATTATTATTACTACTGTTGTTATTACTAGTTCTTCTAGCCAGGCTGTTATGGTAACCCCAGTCACAGCCCATAATACTAATCCTCACCCTTTCCTTAACCCCAACCCTTACACTTTTAATCAACATCATACCGCGTCGAGGGAGGCCGAAGTATCGACATGTTATGGCTCGATGCGTTTTGCAGAGTGGACTGTGGGTTTTGGCTTGAGACCGGGGTGGCTAGGTTGGTTTTTACTCTTTTCGTCCAGTAAAATATACTCCACGCTCTATTTTCATCCCCTTTGTATTACTTGATTACTTCATTTATTTATTTATTTATTTTGCATGTCCGACATTGTCCTTTGTCTGCCTTGCAAGGACATTAGGGTTGGAATAAATTAAGCAGAACAAAGGCTAAGGCTGTATATGGGTTATTACGAGTGTCTGTTATGGAAGACTGTCTCGTGCATCCCCATCTAAGCAGTGCTAGTTAACTTGATTCACTGTCTGGCTCTTTACAGTTGTGGTACGAAACCCAATATTTCTGCTAAACAAAGACAGCAAGGGCGGTGTTAGCTTTCACCGCAGCTACGTTTATGGTAGATGGGACAAGGGGAATGCCGGCTTTATTTTTAAAATTGTATTTATTTATTTATTTAAATTCAATCCATCTGCCTTTTTAGCACAAAGTGACGTCCGGGGAGAAGTTTGATCCGATAATAAATACGAGCCGGACGGCGAGATAAAGAGGAAGTGCGAAGACCCGGTGGGTGAGCAAACACTGCAGCAGGAGGACAAAGATATTTCGTATGCAAAGCTCACGCACAATGTTGCGTGTGATAGCGGTGGATGTCGTCCAAGTCACACGCAGAGAGGATTCTGGGACGGGAGGGTACGAGGGTCGGGGAAGAGGGGGGAAATGTGTGAATCGAGGTCTTCCTCGGCTGCTTCTCACGCTGATTGGAGCTCGCCGCTTTGATTCGGTTGATCCAGGACCTCGACACATCCCACGCGACACAAAGCAGATCTGGGCTTCAGGCTAATCTCATTACGAAACTCTAACCAGCAGATGAAAAAAAGAAAAAAAAAAACCGCGAGGGAAGAGGGGAAAAAAGGGGGAAGGAAACCACGGCAGGCCCCACCATGCCAAAGTGGTGGCTCTCAGAGGCAGGTGTAATGTTACCAAATTAGCCTCTAAACGGTAAAAAGGAGATTATTGCAAATGGCCTGGCTAGCCAGCACATGCAGCCCCCCGAGGACGGGCCAATTTAGAGGCACTGACGACTCCCAGAGGGCTTTGTGCCACGCAGATGAAGACGCCCCACCTGGAGGGGGAAAGAAAAACAGGCTAGGATCGGCAATACTGCGGTGGAAAAGATGGTCCTAACCGCTTGGGGACAAAAATTCGCCACGATGTCATGAAGTCGGCATGAGACGCGCTCGTGTTTTGTGTACAATATTATTATACCAGCTTTAACTCTATACACTAGTCCAACGTACATGAACCCATGAAGAAATCACCAGCATTTGCCTTGTTATTCAGGTCACGGATATCACAGAGACGTGCGACTTCGTCAGCTCGTTTCTGACTACATCTCGCATTAAGTAAAGAATGAGACACAGTAAAAAAAAAAAAAAAAAATGAAATCACTCAACGGCAGGTTGGTGCGATGCGGCCCGACACATAGCAGAGTTACTGTAACCACCCCGAAGTCCGCTCTGGGGTTTTGGTTCCTATGAAATGAAACTTTGTTACGCTACAGCGTAAAACGATGGCTCGTTCACTCGTACCGACTCCTCGAGTCGCCTCAGTTAAGTGAACAGAGACGTGAACAGAAAGTGAGGCGAAGACCAACGTCGTCGTACGACTCGGCTCTTACTGGTGAACTGAAACTAAAGAGATCAATAATTCCAGTCAGACTTGCATCTCTATAGGCATGTCCAAATTTATATTTCTGCTTACATCCTTGCAGTACAGGGCGAAAAAAAATGAAATGCCTTATGGGTCTAGCTGATTAGCACTCCAAAAAACATTGGCTGACAAAATCGACTCCCTAATCGTGTACTTCTATTCAGCCAGGTGAAGAATAACATCTCTCTAGAATGATAATGATTCACTTGTGTGAAAGGGATCGCACTTTCACCGCCCCCCCGGTGACCCTCTCTGAGAGCACCGACAATAACTGTTACTCAATCTCAGGCTAACCGCTGCCGTCTATTTGACTGATGCCTGTGTTCTCCCGGTGAAGGATGGTATGTAGTGCCCTTGATGGAGTGCGCTGGATTGCAGAAGCCTGAACCCAAACTTGTCTAATATCTGGATTAGCAAGGCAGATTGTTGCCATATGTGGCACACTGCTCTCCATACCATTGCTCAACTCGATGCTCAAATTGCAAACATAGTGCCCATTTCTCAGAGTGGCTAAACTCGGTTAGCTCACTTTAAAACTATTCTCTAAAGAGTTTAGGAGAGAAGGAGAATTAGTTGCCAGGCTAACACCCCATCATGCTATATGCTAATCACTTCAACAGACAAGCTAGAAAGTGAAGCCACAAGTTAGCAGGCCAGCCCTAATTTGACATTCAAGAAGAAAGAGAAACAGGAAAGCGTTCTTTTGTCCCCCCCTCTTTTTTTTTGCCTCTTAGGCATGGGGAGGCATCAGCACGTTGTTACATAAAGTATATAACAAATGAGACAGGCTGCTTTGAACTGGCTGACCACACCGGCCTGCAGGAGAGGGAGAAAGCGCAAGAGCGAGAGCTGCACATGTGGCAGCAATAAGATGGCCGCCCTCCCTCTTCCTCCGAGACATGTGGGAGACAGAGCATTCCTGCTGCTCTCATTAAAGCGGGAAGAGGGGAAGAAAAAAGAAAAAAAAAACAAAAAAAAAAAAAAACACCCATCCCACAAACACTGTAGCACTCACGTCCAGCGATGAAACACATGTCTCTATTTACTAAGAGAAAAGGCTGCGGTTGCATTTCGGAGGTCAAGTGAGGAATCAGGCGTTTTATGGGAATAGATATTTGTTGCATTTTTAACGCACTGTCTAACACGCGGTGGTGTTCTCCGCTACGTCATCGTCCTTCTCACAATACCACATTTTAGTCACATTTGCGCTCAAAGTAAATGTTGCTGGAACTCTCCAGAACAAGGACTAGACCGGTCCCGGTTGAGCCCCTTGTTGGCGTTCCGCCCGCACTGAGGGAACCGATCATGTCCCACTCAGTGTTGTACTTTTGTCAAATAATGAAACAATGTAAAATCCGACAGGGAGGAGGTTGAGACTAACTGATTTTTACTTTGGTGCGCTAATACGATGTTATGCATCTTGTTTAAACGTTTTAAGAAGAACTTGGTGCAGTGGGAAATAATTAACGACGGGGTGGCATGACGCGGCCCGTTGAGAACTTGCAGCACAAATCGATTATTTCCCTAGAACGGCACAGATACAGTTCTTTATCTATTAAAGAAAGTGATACTTTTTATCCAGTTATAATGTTTTGTGACGTTTTTGAAACAGTTCCCATCTTGAACTTGCCGTCTTGAAGTTAAGAGAAGTTAACAAGGTGCCTATACCCTGAGTCGGACCATAAACCGAGCTCAGGAACCAGGAAACCTGGAGCTGTGACGTGACCGTGTTCCTCGCTGCACCAACATTCCGGAACCATAAAAACACACGAAATTGAATTATGCATGCTTGTTTAGCCCAGCTGCCGTGTTAAAAACATGGTGAAAAGTTATATTTGCGGGGGAATATTTCCGACCTTCCTGTACTACCGTCTTGCTTTTCTCAGTCCGAGTCTGTAGAGACTCGGAGTTGCTAGTGCATTACAACAGTACATCATTCCACGTCATTTCTTTCAAGTGCTCCATTAGGTTTATTTTTAAACATTCCCCAAGACAAGAATCTGTTCAGTTACTTGGCTAGGCAGCTACCACACAAAAACAGGAGCGATGATTAAACATAGTGAGGCCGTAAAACTCGACAGACACGAGAGGAATTTAATTTGCTTACATGACATCACGACATGAGGCCAAGCATTCCAAGGGCTCTAAAGTGTTTGCACTTAAGAGCGATAAAAAAAAAAAAAAAAAAAAATACAATAAAAACCCAAATGCCCAGTGGGCAGGCTCTTTTTCTGGGTGTAAGGAGACATCTGGCATGATTATTTCAAGCTCTTCTGCTAATCCTCTGGAAATGTAAAGTGGGTGAGCGAGTGTGCCAAATGGCTTTAGAGCAAGACTGTCTCTTGGACTTGTGGAAGATTTAAATGAGTTTTTCATACAGGCGTGCGTTGGAGAATGCAGTGAGACAATTGTAATTAGTTTTTCAGGCTGTCACATTTATCATCATTATCCTAGTTTTTAGACATGCCAAATTTACTTCAGAAAATGTAACACGTGAAGTAGCTGTGGAAATATGCCGCTGTCTGTCGGCGGCGTCCTGCTGCTGCACGCCCATCCGGGAGCTCGAGTGTCAAACGCGTGGAACGTGGTGCTGATGCTGAGCGACTCTCGTCTCCATGGCAATGGGATGCCATTCAGAGATGGCACGGCCTTCGCTTAATCCACTCGTCGTGCCGGATGCCAAGCGAACCGTCCCACGCCACCGAGAATATGACTTTATTCGGCAATCTGGGGCAGAAACGGAGTCTGCAAACTGGCAGGGCAGGAAGACGCCCACTGACGAACCCAGAGCCGCTGTTACAGAAACAGCATTTGTGCAACTGTGACCTACGCCCTTACAAAGAGCATTATTTCAAATCAGCTTGATCATGACTCGGTGAGGCCAAAAGGCATTCCCGCACACGTGCACGCTTTTGCTTTAAAGTGCGCATCATTTCATACAAAGTATTCTTATGCAAGTAAAACCAAAGGCCGCATGTCTTGGGTGCATGCTTAGTGAATCTCATTATTTTAAATCAGCTTGATGATTCTCGCATATGCAAAACTGTTTTAATGCTCCGTATGTACGATGCTCTGGAGCGCGGGTTATTGCGTATAAATGAAAAGCTTCGCTGGCGTTGGAATACAGGCTATCCCACGTGCATGTATTTCTGAACATAGCATTTGAAATCATACCTCATTCTGCACACGCTAAAAATAAAGTCCTAAAGAGATCATGATGTACTACAGCAATTACAGTGATGAATTTACTTGCTTCAGCATATTAAGGTACATATTATGCATTAACAATGAGAAGACAAGATATTTTAGCGAGGCAGCATGGATTCACAGAAGTACGCCGCATGTACCGATTACCGAATCCGCCTTCTGACTTCAAACAAACCCTGCTCAACTGACCGAGAGTGATGCATTTGAGGGAGGTTATAACGGCAGAGTCACAACAACAATAAAGGCTGATAGATTGGGTTGCTGCGCTCTCTCTCAGTGGCCGTTTCATAAATCTCAGATAGGGCGCTGACCTCAGTGCGGGACACTTCATAAATCAACATCAAAATTGCAACTATGGCGAAAGAACCAAGGAAGGAAGGAAGGAAGGAAGGGAGAGCGATTGTCTCACCGAGCGCTTGCTTTGGCTTTACACAGACAGACACCTGTAGAACGATTTGGTTAGGAAGTCATAGATTGCAACCCGTGATAAAACAAGAGAGATGCGCATAGCCGAGTCGCAGCAATTTGCCATCAGGACGACGCGTTTGATGTCAAGTCTCAAACACCGGCTGTCTTTTTTTTTTTTTTTTTTTTTAAACTTTGAGGTTTGCAATTCTGTTTTAAGAAGTTCCACATTGCTATAGTACTTTTTCCACTCCCCCCACATCCCCCCCCCACCCACAGTCTATTACAATATTATATTCCCAAGAACACAAGGCTGTTCAACATGGATGGTGGCTTTCAGGAGTGACGGTTTGTGAAATATATTCTGCCGAGTACAAAGATTTATCATTGAAAAGAATGAAACTAATACAATAACTGTGTAAAACAAGTTGTCCCAGTGGTCAAACCAAGGTCAAGCTCAAATTCTGTCACTGAAAAAGCCAAACTTGGCAGGGAAGTGGGTTCTTAGCATACGCTGTCGTTTCAGTTTAAGACATCAGACTGCTTAGCTGACCGCAGGAACACAATCAATGGTGCGGGAAAGAAAGATGGAAAAAATGAGGACCGGTACACAAGCACAACAAGCATCATTAGGTGGTGTGAACTGCAAAGCAGAAAAATAAATACTGTCGTGTTTCGTTTTTGGTCTTCTTAAGCGCTTGCTCCTCCTCTCGCCAGTAGGGGCAGCGTATTCAAGAAGTGCATCTCAGAAAATGTTTCTGATATTTTTTTCAGACCAAGCTGAAAGCCTTCACTCCTCCCAGCAGGTCTGCTCAAAAATCATTATAAAACCGTTTCAGAAATCATTATAAAAAAGGCAACGTCTGCAGATATAGCAGATGGGAGAAAAGGGTCAGCATGAGCGAGTGCGTTATTCATCCCAGATGTGATTAAAAAAAAAAAAAAAAGCCCTGCTGTCACGGAGCACACACACTCGTCTCAAAACCCTTTTCACCCATTAATCCTGACATCTGAGGTCTCTTACTGCTGCAGTGTATGCTCCATCTACAGCTTTATTAATAATAGAGCGCGAGAAAGAGCTGTGGTTTGTCATACACCCCTGCGCGGCCTTAATCGCTGCATGCGTTTCTATACAGGCGGCCCGTGGAGAGCTTTAACTGGATTCTACATGTCAGATGAACGATTAATATGAAATACAAGATGGTTGAAGTGAACAATATACAAACCTGCTGCGAGACTCTCGCCTGCCTCCGTTCTATGATCTGGACGGAGTCTGTTAGGACTTCGTAGAAAAAAATACATGTGAAAGCGCTTGTTGTGTCATTCAGTAGTGCAGAGGTTTAAACCCCTCGGGATACAGGTAGAAAACACGGTAGAACCTGGCAAAGACTGAAAATGAAGGATCATTCAACTGTGGACTTGAATAGAAAAAGATGAAATCTGCAGATCTCAAGTTTAACCATTAAAAAATAAACACCACAAAAAAAAAAAAAAAAAAAAAAAAAAAAAAAAAAAAAAAAAAGGTTATAGGGTTCTCAGGTTTCCCCCTCATTGATGTCTAGCATCTGATACGGTATTAACCTTTGTGTACGTGAAATATCAAAAGATTCTTAAGAATACAAAGTAATTCAAATTGGACACAATTGGTTACAACTGCATGCAGAAGTTTGCGTCCATGTTTTATCCCCATTAATAAAACCCCAACCTAAATCATAAGGGGAAACTAACAGAAAAGTAGCGTGAAATAAATCAAAAGTTTCATCATAACCCTACAGTCAAGGTCGGAGGTGGACATAAAGGCAAAGCGCGGACTACTAGACGCTACAGAGTCTTTAGATCAAGTCTGGAACAGAAGAAATTTTGACCCGTGTTTTTTGAATATCCTGTATCGCGGTGCTGTCGACTTCTCAACTATGATTGGTCAGAAGGTGCTGATCGATTCAGAACAGCACCTTGTGGTCTAATGTTTTAGTAGCTATAGTAATGATGAAAACAATGAATGATTTTAAGCCCTGGTTTTCGACTTGATCCTGGAACGTACATGGAACCATTTGCCCTCCGACCAGTCAAACAAATGGTAGCTGTAATGGCTTACTTTTTCTGAAATGACATTCGATTGTCCCAACTACGTCATTTCTAATCTAACTGAAAGTTCCTACGTGCTGTAATGTTGCCTCTTGTCCTTTTTTTGCAACCACCGATCTGCCACCAATTACATCACTACTAGAATAATGTGCCATTTTTTAATATGCAAAGCGCTAAGAGAAAACACCTCAATAAATGAGAGACTTCACAGGTAAGGTCAAGTTAGCTAGCTTAACTAGCCGCTTAAGAGGTCGAGTGCATCATCAGCGTCATCGTCAGAAGTGAAGCCCATTTTACTTTGAATACGATCCTGTTAATTCTCCAGTACGGCTTTAAAAGCCGCTCAAGGAAACGTTTAAATATTTCATGCAGTCGTCTGAATGCACTGAATGCCTGGCGCTCTTCTCTTAATTCACCAGACTTGATTACCTTTGAGGAAAGGGCAGGGCTGGATGGGCAATGGAGAGTTGCTAAGCGTGCGCGCGTGTTCGAGTGCGTGTGATTAACGTCAACTTAAAGTCACAATGCGGCTGAAACAATGCTCGTATTATCTCGGTCACAAAGAGCATGGGAGAAACCATATACATG
This sequence comes from Notoglanidium maculatum, assembly GCA_030068355.1. Taxonomy (NCBI): domain Eukaryota; kingdom Metazoa; phylum Chordata; class Actinopteri; order Siluriformes; family Auchenoglanididae; genus Notoglanidium; species Notoglanidium maculatum. Next base: position 26,268,939 of record JAQQZX010000039.1, read on the forward strand.
CTGGTTCATAAATAATTGGACAACGACACCGGTTTTGGCTCTGTATTCCAACACAATGGGTTTGAACTAAAACGCTGATTAAAGGTTACAGGGTAGAGTGTTGGCTGCAAATGTCAGCTTTAATCTGAGGATATGTACATGTATAATGGATGAGCCATACTGGAACCACAAGCGTTTCTATCCACCCATGAACAGGCTACTCAGTCATTTATAGTGTGTGGTTGTCTCTAAACACCTACGAAGTAAACCTTTACTGAGTAATGAGAAATGAGAACACATCAACCGGAGACATCTATATCTGTATTGTGGGTGTGGCCTAAACTGGAAGAATTGATAGATTTTTTGTTTTTTTAATTAAATATGAACGCCATCACTTTTCCCCTTGGAAACACTGAAAAACTTCAGCGGTGTCGGCCTGCTCTGAACTGTCCTGCTCGTGGCTCTGACAGTTCAACTCCGCTATTCCAGTATATGACTAGCTTCAACAACAGACGGGTGCAGTTGTCCGTCTGACCCCCTACACTGCGCACATATTTTTGTTTGTACCTCACCACAATTTGCCTATCAAATATATTTGGTTCTATTCCCAAAAATATAAAAAAACAGAAGCTAAATTTAAAATCGCCATATGCATTACAGAGGGACGCACATTCTTTGTTTGAAGGTTTCGCTCGAGCTTCATATCTAAAAGCTAACTTGGGTTCACGTGAACACCTCAAACGTGCGCAGTTTTTTGTTTGGGTTCCATGGGATTCCCGTCTTGATGCATGCCTCTAGTTTCAAATAACTAAAAGATAAATAACTTGACCTACCATCCAACGAACAAGAGAAAAAATAAAATAAAATAAATAGATAGTTCCAGCATCAATGAACACATTGTGAAGCAATAAAAAGTGATAAATCGATCAAGTGCTGGCCTCAAATTAAATAAATAAATAAATGAATGAATAAATATCTCCCCTGACCTCATTCCATTTCTCCATAATCTCTTCCATTTCTAAAGGAATTTAGGAAAAATATTTTGGGATACGAGTTTGCCATATTGATGTATTTCTGTGCTATAACCTTGTAATATATTTGTTTACTTCTATATACACAATGTGCTGAAGTACAGAACTGGGAACCCCAAACCCCACAAAAGCCCCGTGTGTCCAGATCCATGTGCGCGGTGCTCTATTGTTTCAGTGCTAAACTGGTCAAATGTATATAATTTGCGCTCACGTATGTGCATCATTTGTTCTCGTTTCTCTCCGCTTTATTTCCCGTGACTGTAAAGGGTACTGCCGTGTGTTTGTGTGGCGTCAAAACGTAAACACGCACATAAGCCTATAGACGCATGCACACGGGAGGCCGCGGACACGTTCGCAGCCTTGTTTACTCTCTTCGTTCCGTATGTAAACACGTCAGCGTTAATCTCTCCGTCCGTATGTACGAACGCGCAGAGGCTGGAGCAGAGCTGTACATGCATAACATTACAGTTATCCTGTGACCCAGTTTAAATCCACAGCTGGAGATGGAACGGGTCAGAGGAGTCGAGGCACGTGTGCACGCGTGCGCGCGGCTGTAGAACTCGATAGCGAGAATCGCATTCAATCTGTGTACCAAATTGATGGCGATGAAAATCGGAGTGGAGCGACACAAAAAAACACTTGTGTTCAGATGAATGTGGTGAATGGAGGCCTGTGAGGCTGCCCTTTATGGATGGATACACACATGGCTCCTTCAGACTAGACCCGAGGATTACCTGTGCGCGCGCACGTACGCACGCGCACCTGACAAACAGAACGATTTATTAAAAGGCTGCAATTTCTGAATATTAAATGATTCAATTTGTTACTCAGACTGGAAATCCGTCGAGCGATCCGCTCGCGTTTGTTTATTAAAATCTAAGACGTTAAAATGAAATAAATCCATAAATATTCAGTCATTTTAATCGGGTTTAAAAAATATCCTGTGGTTTTATGCAAATTACGAGTCATTAGCATAATCACATTGGACTATCATTCTTATGTACCAAATCGAGCGTGTTTTAAAACGCATTTATATTAAAGAAACACATTCAGATGTTAATGTCACTAAATGTGCTGTGCACTGTGAAGGAATTAGTGCACACTGGGTGAATTTGGGGTAAAAGCAATGAGATAAATTAGAGGAATTTTAGAGCGGAAAGTGTCCAAGCGCTTAGTTGAAAGTGTGTCACATGAAAGTCTTTTTTTGTTGTTGTCGTCGTTGCTTTGGCGTGATGTCAGGATGCTAACATTTCAATAAACAGGAAAAAAGTGGACTTGAACATGATAATCAATTTAATAATATAATTCATATTCATGAGGGATATTTCTGTCTTTTGATACTTTAATATCTCCTCGGATGTTCAACGCGCGCGTATTTGTTTTAAACCCGGGATTCTCTCTCGCAACAAACCCCGGAACTCCGTCTCTGGCCAGGACACAAAGTAACACGAGGACTGAAGCGCACCAGCCTGCCCCCGAAAGCCTGGACGCACTCCCTCGCAAATAAGATCATTATACCAGCAGTAATCCCATTAAATAGATCATTTTCCAAATATCTAAATCCAATTAATAATGTTTGGAGGAAAGGAGGGAGAGAAAAAACAGAGCGAAGAGGAGGGCTGACATGAACTGACTCACAGGCCTTTTGTTCCCTCCTTCTGCCTCGATCCTGTGTGTGGCATTAAGAGGAGGAAAAGACGTAAGCCTCGGGCGTCTTGTTGGAGAAAACAGGATGATCAGAGCTACGTTACACAGATTTGAAATTAATGCTTCCGACTCCAAAAGGGGCCTCACAAATCTTTTTTCCCCCCCTTTTAATCCGTAAACTGTGGATCTTGAAATTTTGAAGCGTTTTTGTTACGTGAACCTACTTGTAATTAAATAAACTGTAGCGACAAACAATTCGTTTTCTTTCCATTATATTACTCTCTATTTTGAAGTACACATTCATTTAACACATCATACATGCTATCATTTTAAATAATTCACTGAGCACGCGCGCGCACACATTTTTTAAAAAAATCTGCATTTCTCCAATGGAAAGTATTTCTCTCCGCTCAACGCCAGGTAATAATTCCACGCACACAAAAAAAATAAAAAAGTAACGCTGACTTTACAGGTTATAAAAAACCAGGTAATTTTATCCAAAGCGAAAGTTAATTGCAGAAGAAACTGCAGTTAAGTTAATTCTCCAGAAAGAAGTGCAATACAGTTGTAAGGACACTTTTCCCACCCCCGGATTGTATCCTGGGAAAAGTTTTACCACATGTATTCAGGTGCATCTGAACATGACTCTGTGTGGAGTCGCGGAAAAATAATCAACAGGGGGTGTGATGAAGTGGAGTTACAGTTCCACCTGGAAGTGGACTATTTTCCACCAACATGCTCTCAAGTGTTTTGTTCGGCTTATAGAACTATTTTATCCGTTTGTGGTTACATTTAATGTTGTGAACAAGCTCTTCCAGGCAAACGATAGCTTAGAGGGTCTTTTAATGGATAAGAGCACTGGTGGAAACCTCTGACCTGGAAAAGCTCTGTATGGTCCTAAATGCCATCTCTGCAACCTTCATTACACTCTCAACAATGGGTACGAACCTTACCTCTCCCTGTTGCGGGCGTGGTAACTTTTTTTTGACCGTGCACAGGCATCTTTCTACATTACAAGCAAATATTTCCTACCAACTATAACCCACTGCCCTGTCTTCACCATGATAATCAGTTCATACGTGGTGATCAGAGATTATTCGTTTTCTTTGCCAGGAAATGTGCGAAAAGAGGAGGAAAAAAGAGGGACAACTCTTTTCTCTGTTCGCTGCTGTGAGGTGAAACTTGGGCCTTGGGCTCATGTTAGGGCAGGAATTACGATAGAGATGGAGAGATGAGTGGTCAATGGACAGCTGCAGAGAGAGAGAGAGAGAGAGACATGGGTATGTGCGCAGAGGTCAAACTCTGGAGGTTAATGCGTGCTGTTGGACACAGAGCTGAGCTCATCGCGCTAATGAAAGAGAAACACATCCTCTCCTCGGCCCGATCGCCAATCACTGCCAGCTAAAATAGCAGCCCATTCATGCTGCCTGGCAGTGTGTGTGTGTGTGAGGGACAGAGACAGAGTGTGTTTATTTGAAGAGAAGAGAGTACTTGAGCTTACACATGCTGGCGATGTGCATGTGCCGTCTGAGGCGTGCACGTGGAGTTTTGTACGTCAGCGTGAACATGTGTGTAGCAAAGTGTGACGTTTATTTGAAGAGAAGAGTGGGTTTGAGCGTACATGTGCTCAAAGGGTGTCTGAATGACTAGTACAGCAGTGGTGTGTGTGTTGTGCAGGGTTTATTTGAAGAGCAGAGTGTCAGCATGTGCGCGCGCGAGTGAGGCTCTACACGGCGCTCCTTTTACATGAAGCACAGAATATAATTTATTGTCTAAGACGCGGACTAAAACGGCTTCCTATTAACCATCTACGCTCACTACATAAAGGTGTTCGTGAAGGTTCTGCAAACCATACGTTGTTGAAGAAATGCCTGTTAAATCCTCAACTCCAGGAGGTGTTGATTAATTTCCTACCACAGCAGTAGTTACAGCTGCAATTCAGATCGCATGCTTATTCATGCGTTTATTCTAATACACTGTTTCTATACTTAACGTTCACTCGCATGTTTAATGCGGCACATCATTCAAGCCTTATAATAAAAAACGTGCTGTTATTTAACAAAGAAAAACGTGTAATTGTTGATATGACGTTAAGGTGAAGAGTCTCCAGTCTCACAGGATTGCGACACTGAGAGGTAAAGCTGGAACTTGTCCATGATGGGAACAAACGCCGGACAATGGGCCAAGTATCCATATTTAAATAATTATATTTACATGCAATACAAAGCTACTTCTTGGATTCCCGAATTACTGACAGAGGAATGTTTTGCACCAACTGTCGAGAACTGATGAAATAAAACTAGAGCTCAGGCTTTCTTCGTTACTGTATATACTTCCAGCAGACAAGATCATAATGCATAATGCATGACATTTTTTCGTCCACGTAAAAGATACTTTCCGTGCTGCTATGTGGTGATTAAGAGGCTCTCCATTAGGGAAGCGACGTCCCTGCGCTTATCAGGACACACGAGCACGAGGCATGAGGCAGGAATGGGCCTTCAGTGAAAGGAAGGAACTCATGGAGACGCGAATGAGGGCAGATAGGGAGCGAGGAGGAAGGGACGGAGGCCGAGGCAGAGACGGGATAATGAGACAGCGAGAGAGAGATAGGCGGTTTCGGATGAGTGTGAGTCAGGAACACGGAGCGCCCTCTGACTCGACGGAGCAGAACCGAGCGGAGTGGAGAGACAGACCGGCCACAAGAGCACGATTGTTCTCCTCAATAATCAAACTGAGGCATGGCAGGAGCATTCCACCTATAACACACACACACACACACACACACACACACACACACACACACCCACCCACCCCCCTAACTCACAAACACCACATTCATTACCACATAAGCTCAAATACACACTTACACACTTATTACAATAAGCACCATACCAACTTTCAATCCTCCCAATATTTACATATGTATCCTTTTTGATGGAGGAGTAAATACTAAGGGAGTGTGCCGTATCAGGAAAATGATTAATGACATTGAGGAGTGATGAGGCTTGATGTGACACCCTAAAATGTATTAATGTCCAGTGAAGGCAATCCCAAAGCGTTTTATTCTCCTTACACCACAGCAATAACGAGCAACGATTCCAACGTTTTCTTCATTAAAGAACATCACTTCATAGCTCTGATCCATTTATGATTACGTTTAACGTCATGGAAAGATCATTTGCTAAAGCGGGTATACACACGCAAATCTTTTCCCCCCTCTCAAAGTCAATAAAGCGAAAAACAAATACAATTCCCATACATTTTTCCATCCTGTAGACCTTCACGTGGTGAAAAACTTGCTGACAATTACAAAGAACTGGCACTCGATCAAATTAAATAAGCTACATCATTAATTTTATGTTTTATAAAATTTCCAAAAGTCTGTTTATTTGCAATATATGACAGATCATGTGGAGCGTCCGCGGCGAGTCAGCCGTTACTATAGGAACCTTAACGTACTATAGGACGCATTAATGTAAACCCGTGATGGGATGTATACATCTGGAACGACCGTCAGAGTTGCTTTTACAGAAAATTAAATCAGCACCTTACAAGAATGAGCAGTTAGCGTTGTCGCAGCGGCTTTTAGGAAACAAGTTTTAGCTAAAGCTTTATTTTGACAATAACTTGTTTTATGAAATAAAAGCCTGACCTGGTGACAGATCCTACTCTGGCCTTACTAGAGAAATACAAAATGAAGGTCGCACGAGGACATTTGAAAACCGGGCACTGGATCGCATGACCTCACCGTCTTACATTTCTTGAGGGAACTAATGACATATTTATTGGTGCTGGTCTCTTATTCCTTTATTTCTATGCAGGTGTATTCCTCCGTTCCACTAGTCTGCTGTACGTGACTGACAGGCACCAATTACCTCCGCAAGACGAACACATCAACGTCTCCAAACTCTCTCGCACTCTGACAACATAATTCTAGACGTGTCAAAACTGATGCCTCGTAATTAATTACTCATGTTTTCCCAACTCGAACAGAGTCCCTCTTTGAATCGGTCCACTCCTAACGGTATTTAAAAAAATAAATAAATAAAAATACCGCTTCAGATCGACCCACCTGTGCGTACGTTCTCGGGGCCGACCCCCAGACTCATTTCACTTGCAAATTTCAGAAAATTAACCAAAAAAAAAAAAAAAAAGGTGCTCAAGGAGATTGTAACCACCATGAAGCTGTATGACCCTCACTAAACACTGGGGCCTTTCCATCCCGAAGAGCCTAATGAGAACATATGGAGGGGGGAAAGGGCCGGGGAATACCGCTCCCGGGATGTTTTGAGAAGTGTTCGGCCATTATCTGTCGTCTTTCGCGTGTTTATAAAATAAACCTTGGCTTGTTTGCAGCTCTTGTGAAAGCCTCGGGGCTCGTTAGGAACCGAACATCTTTCACGTCAAATGCTCAGATCACTTACAGGAGCATGAAGGTAGGAGTTGAGAAACAATGAGCTTTGTGAAGTAACTTCTGGGAGTCCGATTAGTGGAGGAATGAGGGTAAGAAATGCGGCGCACCTTAATGACGGGTTACGAGCAGAGCTTCAAATTAACACCAGATCTCCTGCCAAAATGTAGCACGTCTGGTAAATACAGTCATTTTGGCATACAATTTATTTAAGAACAAGTCAAGTCAAGTGGCTTTTATTGCCATTTCAAACGTATACAGGAGATAAAGTACACAGTGAAACAAAGAAGCGTTCCTCCAGGACCATGGTGCTACATGGAACACAACACAATCACAAAAAGTGACACACAAAAACAACACAGGACTACAGTGCGACAAAGAGTGCAGCATTAACCAGTACACAGTCCTGGATAGAGTAAGGTGTATTATATTAAAGAGTCTTATATTAGTATATTAAAGAATCTAGCTAGTGTTCCACTGAGCTACTGTCACTGGAGTTTAAAATAGGAAAAAAAGTGACTGTTACAGAAAAATCATCAACATCGAGGTGGACTGACATAGCACCATGAAGTTCATTACTTCCCCAGAACAACCCATCCTTAAGTGTTTTACTCCTCTTATACTACAGCATTTCACCAAAGCTTGCAAGGTTTTATTTATTCATTCCTTTTTTAGTCCTATTACTTCTCACTTCTGCTGTCAGTTACACTATAGTAGCTATAAAGGTCATTCTCTCACCAGACTCTCTTGCTTTCTCTCCTGTGAAGCTTATAAAACCAAATAAAAATGCAACTTGTCATACTACCGAGACACACGAAAGTGTAAACTCCTCGGTGCTGAAGACTTTCCATATCAGAAAGCTTCAAATCTTAAACTGGTACCAAATCGCTGACACTGGAGACTCTTTAGGAGTGTAAAAAAAAGCTATAGAAATGAGAGCGTTTTAAGAGCAAAAGTGACAGAAGGTAAAAGGAAACAAGAGCGAGAGAATAAGCAAGAAAGCGGGAGAAGGAAGAATTTGACGGAGATTAAAAACATCTAAAGTTTGAGCAACTGATACAGTGATACTGAGGAGAAAGAACTAAGAGCAGTGGAGAGTGACAGATTTAGAGAATGAGAATAAAAGAAAAGACAAATGGAAAAACAGGGGATAAAGTAAGAGCTGAAAATGATAGCGATAGGAAAAAATCAGATATATAGAGAGAGATATAAACAGATAGACAGATGAGAAACAGATAGAAAGAACTAAAGAAAAAAAAAGATGGATAGTGTGAAAGACAGATTAAAAACAGAGGTGGAGAGGAAGTGTGTGATGCGAAGAGTGAGAGCGATAGGGAGCACAGAGGGACCGAGAGAACAGAAAGAGACGTTTAGTGCTAATTACCCCGTTTTATTTTTTAATACCGGTATAAATCTGACTGGAAGCTATTTTATGCCATTTGTTTATCTGAGATTAATTTGATTAAGGAGTCTTTGTTAAATCCCGCGTGTGGTGCACGTCTCCGCAGCACGTCATTACTGTAGATTACAGCGTTGTAATTAATTGGTCACTTGGTTAATTGCTCCTCTCCTTAATGACAGGGAGGCAGAAAGGAGAAAAAAAAAAACGGTTGCCTCTTTCAGTGACCCTGATTTTCATGAGAGAGGAGCCGAAGCGCTTTTTATTCTCTGCGTCGCAGAACGTAGCGATTAAATTTAAATCCATGCATTTAGCACTAATAACGGTGCACATCAGCTTAATGACGAAGGTTCAGTACGACGGTAAATACGAAAATTAATCCTGGTAATCAGCAGCAGATAAACACTCAAAAACTAGTGGCTGTTGAACAGCTGGAGAGTTCAACGTTGCTGCAGCGGTTAAAACTGGACAGTAACGACAATAGAAAAGCTGCACAGCTATTATACTACATGCATTAAGTAAGGAATAAAATTGTTAATTATTAATAAGTTTTACGTAAGGAAAAAGATTTGGAAGGAGACTCCAGTTTCAGTTTTCCCACTCAGGCTGTACATCTCAAATGGCGTAAAATTACCACCTGCTATGAGGCAAGCATCTTTTAATGAATATTTTTCCCACTCATAGATATGCAATATCGGATCATTTTCCACAAACAATAAATGACCAAGATTTTTTTTTGTCTCGTCTGCTTAGTCGGGTTCAATTGAATGAAACTGAAAATTCTAAAGGGTTCACAAACTTTCAAGCACCACTGTAGTTTTAACAGCGTGCGCTACTTTTGCCGTATAGCTTGAAGTAGCTTTAACATAACTGATCTTCTGCAAAAAAATAAATAAATAAAAAATAAAAAACCCTAGCCCAGTCATGGAAGCCTCAAATCCTTTCTACAGTCTCTTTCCCAGAATTCAACTCGCTCTATACAAAACGACTAATTAATCCTTATTTTGAGCCAGCAGCATTGTGTGAAAAATAGATCTGGGGGGAATCGTATCACCTGTTGCATCACCTTCAGAGAGGATGAGGAATTAAAGTGAAATTACACTAAGCACCCTGACATCTATATACCTGCAGTATTCACACGAGACTGACTGTTAACGGTTTAAAACGTAATGAGAGGTAATAGAGGTGAACTGGCATTCATACCGAGAGAGCAGATTAGAAGACTGAGAATTCATAATCATCTGGGAAAAAAATATCTATATCGAACGCATTTAATTTCCAGGAGCTCATTATCAAATAATGAATAGCTCTGAAACGGCACAATCCATCATGAGACCCCACATATAATGAAAGCCAAGGTCAATATTTTGCACTTTGGCCCTTTCATAGCTTAAGCCTCTTAACAGTGTATAGAGGCAATGAGGAAAAATGTACAACAGCTTCAGTGAAGTGACTTTGCTACACAGGGGGGAAGAAATGTCATTTTGCTAATATTCCACTGTCTGCCAAGAAAAACCTTTTACATGTTAATTAAAACCAATTTGAATGTAATTAAAATTCTAAAACAGCCCAGGGAGGTTAATGATGAGCATTTCAGTTAGGAACAAATTTTGATTGGTCAACATCCTCGGGCGAGCCCCGCAAAACCCAGCTAATTTCAATTATTGAAAAAGGCGTCTTTCGGAATTTTTATACAAAACAGCGTTCAAAAACTTTGCAAAAAAAACCGTTAAATAATCTCTCAAAAGAGAGCATACAACAGCTTCAAAAAAGTCAAGTGGCTTTTATGGTCATTTCAACCATATACATGTAATACAGTGTACAGTGAAACGAGACAGCGTTTCTCCAGGACCAAGGTGCTACATA
>JAQQZX010000039.1:26279347-26300137 GCA_030068355.1 Notoglanidium maculatum
GTGAAAACAATGACGCAGCAATTTCTGAACTCGCGCTGGGTAGTCCGCTGGAGTCGGATATAGTCCAATTTATTGTCCAGAGAACAGACATTTGACAGTATTATGGTTGGTAGGGGAGATCGGCTAGGATTAGCTCTTAGCTTAGCGCGGACCCCCGCCCGCTTTCCGCGCTTCCTCGCACAACGCTTACGGCGGACCCTCCCCCGGCCGCTGGCATCAGACTGGAGGCCTGGTTTCCGTAGCAACCCGAGGACGTGCAGCGTTTCCAAGAAGTCCTCCTGCATGTCAGTTTTTGAGTATTTCTTTAAATCCAGTAATGTTTCTCATGGATAGACATGAACACCGTTTGTTTTGGTGCCCATGTGCCGTCGGAGTCACACCAAGAAAACAAAATAAAAAACAGAAAAACACGATTTAAAAACATAAAAGCACGATTTCGGATCCGGAGGGGCCGCTGCGTGCATACGGTCGCGCCACTGACGTCACACAAAGTCTGAATATTATGAAAGAACGGTTTCGATTTGAGTGACTACCAAACACTAAAGTTTAAAAAGAAAAAGAAAAGATCGCTATGTGAACGGTATACGCCGATGTCCTACTGACTGAGTGGTCAATAACAAGAACCGCAATGCTGCATCTGAGGCTAAGCTGCAACTTGTAATTTACTTATAAAATACTACAACCTGTAAGTAGTAACGCCAACTCGTCAACTTGGGGTAGCTTGTCGCTAACGCTACCTTCTACTGCCCCCTTTGTGCAATTGAAATCTAAAATGTTGCATGAATATTTGAAGTTCACTACAGTAGAAGAGAACCAATAGCCAAACAGGCCTGTAAGTGTAAAAGTGGAGCTAAAGGAGCTTTTTATAAGCTTTATGTACTCTGACAGAAAACAAAATGAAAGCTTTTGTGGAACCCATGTTTTTTTCCCCCTCTACTTTGCATGTTGAACGCAGAATAACTAGCCATACCGGATGCCCACTGGGGCAGCTATCACACTACCCCACAAACGCTCTACTGTAATTATTGTTATAACATTAATGCACTTCACATTAGGTCCCATTAAACCACCCAGTCATTAATTACTTATCCTGAGACAGAAGACCCCCAGTGGTTTACTCCTTACACAATCACGTGCATCTCTCCTGGTGAGACAAAAGGCTGCGTCAGCATATTTGATCACATCTTTAAATACAATAAGATTTAGAGCTGTTATGGACTGACAGGAAATGTGGCAATGGCTCCTTCACAGGGAATGGGGTACAAAAACCACACCTCCTACACCAAAAAACCCCCAAAACAAAAACAAACCAAAAAAAAAAAAAAAAAAAAAAAGGACAATGGCAGAGCATCAGGGCAAAAGGCACACAAACACAAGGCACACACCAAAACAAGGGCTTGTCCAGCTGCTGGCAAGTTCACTTCTGTTACTCTGCTTCTTGCCAAACCATCTGATCACACACACACACACACACCTTCTTTGAGACCGCCCATGCTCTGAGATCGAGTCAGAAGCCGGTCTTCCATTTTAATACATCTTAATTAGCAGCGATTGTGACAGTTATCTAGTGCCTCTGGAGCCAGGCACGGGTACGAACATGGGCACCATCACTTTGGCTTCTGTTACTCTGTTGCTGCCTAATCACACTCTGCTTCCCCCTTTTCCCAGCAAACACTACTCACAACCGACCCAAACAGACCCTGCAGGAATGCAATAAGTCACATATGCACAGGCATCATCCATAACACAGTGCTAATAAACTGCATGGCATTGTGATGATGCATATAAATAAGTTTTGCATTTACCTTCATAAACCTTTCATTTATTTAAAAAAAAAAAAAAAAAAAAAAAAGTTTATGGAGTACCCACCATACAACGTGTAGGTCATTGCTATAGAAACATAATGTCTTGGAATAAGCACCAGTTAAACTACTCTCAGAGCTGTCACTATAGAAAATTAAACACCTTATGATCAATTACAACAACAACGATGTGGCGTAAGGAACATTATTCACCCAACACTTTCTACCTCTATTCTGGAACAACTGGTGATTCGGGCCAAGAGGCAAAGATATACAGAAGGAGAGAGAGGGAAAAAGCAGACATGTTGTAACTTGCCCCACATTTATAGTGGCTTGTTCACGGAATGATTATTTGCATCTTTGAGACTTGACATTTCCAGGGAGGCCTGTTACGGCATGGCGGGATGCCACTCAGCACCTCGGTTTCCACCATTTCCCCTCTATCCCAGTGACTCTGGGCTGTGCCTGGATGTAAACACCATTAAATTAGTCATTTTCTGACACCGTACATGTGAACCGTGCCACGAGTCGGCTCACCAGAACTGAGCGGAACGAGGATACATCGACATCCTGCTGTTCCGCAAACCTCAGTTTATGGTCAGGTAACTCCCCTCGGTTGGAAATTGACTGGCGCCCTCAAGGCAGATTACAGAACGATGAAAGACTGACAAAAGACATCTGACTGACACCAAACAGTGTACAGCTTGCTAATGCTGCCTACTTAACCTACAGACTGGATGAAGAGAAAGAGCTGGTATTTGTTTGCAAATTTACGCTATTCCTACATTCAAACGGTGACCATTTGACTTTAACAAGAACTATTCCATTCAGAAATAATATTGATTGCCAATATGTCTAAACTGCAGATGGATAAAGCGGTATAGATAACGGATGGATGGATGGAATATGTCTGAACTCAGAAAAGTGACGCTTGCAGCCAATGCCAAGCGGATTTACAAGGTACGCATCTCATTTTAGCAACCTATCCACGTATCCAAGAGAAACGTTGAACTTCCCTTAAATCTCGTCTTGTTTCTAACTCACTGCACCTTTACGTTGTCCATAACATCCATACAAAAGCTTTAACGACTACATGCTGACTAGCTTATCGTCAGCCTCGCTCATTAACTAGCACAAGTCCATATTCTACAGTTGCCTAGCAACTGTAACAGCTAGCCTATCATGTGTTCGCACTTTCAGGTCAAATGAACAATTTCAGTTCTATTACAACGTACAATATACTTATATAGACTCACTCAGAGCTGATAAAGTGATGAAAAGGCTTTTACAATGACAGGAGGAATCTCCTAACGGGAAACAGCGATGAAGAATGTACTACAGCGTGCAGAAAAGTCACATGCGACGGGCAAATCAAAACCTTAACTTTACATTAAAATGTTAACTCCGAGTGGTTTGCCTGAACTTTGCATTACTAATAACCAAAATTACACGCATTTCAAATACCCAGTATGCTGATGCCAACATGCGATTTGAATTTTTTTCCAGCTCTAGACTTTATACATTTCTCACCCACCCAACTACTAAAGGTTCCTTAATTAAGCATACTTGGCTGAGAAACACAACCGACAGACCATAAATCATGAGAAGTGTGTCATCTGTGCCTGGTTATCAGAGAATCAATGAAACGATAGGAAAGATGGCTGCGGGGAAAGAAGGCATTTCATTTGCCAAATGAGGCTTTTCACAACACCTCACAAACGTGGAATTCTTCCCTCAGGAATAACTCCGATTACGAGACAGGGTGAGAAAACATTTGTGTCAGGAAGCCGGATCGCGTTTCTTCGCTTCGGGCCGATGTGCCGGCCGTACGCACGTGACCGTGCCGACAAAAAAGAGAAAAGATGAAGCGGCAGATGAAAAGTCAGGACAGGGCAGACAGCTGTCACTCAGCAGGCTGAGCAGTGTTTACCGGACAGACAGGATGATAAAGACGGTGAAGGTAAAGTGAATCCACTGACGGATGACGTCTCCAGAGGACCTTTAACTTTTCATTACAATCAAGAAGTCACAGATTAGCAGTTCATCAAGTCAGTTAGTGTCTAATGCTTAGTGCAGCCAACATGACTGAATAACAATTACTTTTCAATGCTTAAACATCAGCGGATATAAATAAGAGATTCTGTAGTGGCCACATTTCGTTTTTGTAGTTGCGCTTTGTGTTAACTCAGTAGTACGCTAGAAATGATGCATCAGATTTTATGCAAAAAAAATAAATGCATACTTCTGTGTATTCCCCTTTAAATATTACATTTCCTCATTTAGTTTCATTTCCTTTTGAAAAATCCCATGTTCTCATTTTAATAATCAAACCGGAAAAGGGGAAAAAAAAAAAAAAATCTATGAAAACAGCTAAATAACGTTTAAAAAAAACACATTTAATAAACTAGTCACTGCATTATGGCCAGTTTGATCTGTTGAAATATTTAGTAGGGTCCACCACTTGATGACCCCCTGCACTAAAGGATGAGTTTTGTATTTTATTTTCTCTTAACCTGCCTGATGTTCTGGTGCTTCTGCACTTTTACTCACCTTCTGCTGATTTCGATGGTCCCACAGGAATACTCTGAAGATGTGCACTTCCCAAAAACAATGCAAATTCACCCTAGTTTCAACGCATACCGTAATCTCACCTGATACTGTAGATTTATACCCAAGCAATCATAAAGACTGTCATCGAAGACTGAGCACCCTTTCAATACACTCAATACTGTTCGTCTTTACTCTTCTGCACCTGTATACTTCAACAATTTATAATCCTACTATCCAGCCCCCACCCTGAGTCAGGATTTATTCCTCCCTTCGGTCATCTCTGGCTCGCTCATTAGGGATCAATAACTAGATTTCTGTAAAGCTGCTTTAATAAACCTGAATGAAACTTTGAAATTGTTCAGTTCAGTTTCATAGTGTGAAACTAAACACACTATGAAATTGTATTAGTGACAACTGGTGTGATCTTGGTGCACAGTTATAACTGGACAAAATAGTTCATCTCACTGGTTACTTTTTCCCCACATGACCCTATATTCAAGTCCTTTGACATCTGAAGAGCATCCTTGACCACAGCAGCGTCTCTCGTTTCAGCACCTTGGGGTGTCACCTGGCTTTTATTCACCCGATCTAGGACGCGTGGCAGCAATCAAGCACATAATAACCCACACAACGGACCCTGATGGAGGTTCTGTCCTCCTGGATAGGCTCGTTTGACACCTGGTTAAACACAATGCCATAAACCGTGCGCTTCCTCATATTAGCTTACTGTCCGCCTCAGGGTTCTAAACCTTGACACCTGGCGTGTGCAGAGTCATGTTCAGTCTAGTAAGGAGCAGTGGGCTGGACACACGCCTGCATTCATGCTCCAAAGTGGATCATCCATCTGCTGGATTTCACTTTTTTTCCCCAAGGACGCGTGCCGGGTGTCACTGAAGCCACGACGCCCATCCATATTTAAAAAGCAGCCATATTTAAAGGCAAGACCGCTGGCCATCGTGCGACTGGATCACATTTCACTAAACATCATACGACGTGACACACTGAAACTCTGGCCTTGAGTTTCTAGCAATGAATGTGTAAAGGTTATTGTAAATGTTCCAATTAGGACGCCAAACAATGGATGACACATGAAACCCGGAGTGACCACTCTGAGCGTCAGTCGTTGCTAATTCATGAAAAGGACCCAAAAAAAAAAAAAATAAATAAAAAAAAATAAATAAAAAAGAGGAGGGACATCAAAACTGACGAAAAACAACAAAAAAAAAAAACCCAAATTTCAGTCTCCACTTCACGTCCTCTCTCAAGGATAATTAATGTACAACTAATTGAACGCTCACCTCATTAACCATTACACCTTTGCGTCCAATCTTTAACTTCACTATGAGGCGGAACATTCATTTAATCAGTGTTAAGCGCTCTGAATGGGAGTCATTATTGACTATTCAAACTTTTCCGAGATTCCAAGGCGAAAAGGGAGTAATTCCAACCAATGGATTGTGGGGAAACTCCTAACTTTTGTGAAATCATTAAACACCCCAAGAAAATACATCTCACTTATAAAGCAATACTGGACAAACGAGTGACTTAGCCTCACATTCACTGCACAGCACTCGTTGATCAGTTACTCAGAAGTAAGCCATTTGAGCTTAACGGTTTCCTAATGTACCACTAAAGGTGCTTGCACCGTGACACATCAATCTCACCATCAAACTAACATGACCTCGAAAACATACAAAACCCGAAGAAATAGTTTGGCCAAAAATTGAAACGTACAATGTTTCGCACTTTACCTCTTTACCACAGGAAATCGGCTAACATGTCTGTTGTCTGAAGGTTGTGCCTTTAGATTTGCTCTAGAGTTACAAAGCTAATATAGCTAACAAGTCAAAGGGAGCTTATAGCTACCAATTTCACATCTAAACCATAAAAACATCTGACAATATTCCATCAATAAATTTAGACTAGCATGGAGCGACACCATAAGTATTTGCAGTGCAAAGGTACACACAATGATAGACTACACACAAGATACTAGACTACTGCTTACATGTTTCCCTTATTTATTAGCAAGAATAACTAAAGCAGCAGACTTCAGACAATGATCATACCTTGGCTGACTGACTTCATTTGTACAAAATCCAATTAAATTTTCAACATTTGTGTAAGGAAGTGGGAGAGGTGGTGCAGAAAATGCTAGTTACAGATGGAACTGTGGTTCCAAGAACGCTGGATATTGGCCAGGGGCAGTGTTTAACACCCGGATATAGAGGACCAATCTCTGCCTTCCTGCGTCTTTGCACCACGACAGATGAATAACTGATCCTCTGAATTAATGGCTACTATGCAACTCAAATAATACCCATAAATTTGACCTTCATAGAACTCAGCAAGGTTCACAACCTTGAATGAACTAGCCCAGTCATGAAATCACAGACTAACACTATAATCTACATGTACGCATTTTCTACTTACCCACACAGAGTTAGATAAACAAACAAAATTACCAGGCTGATCCTCATCCTCCATCTCAAAATGGCTTCCTCTATCCAAGAACAGAGCTGAGAGAGGAAGAGACTGACTTTTAACATACACTTAACATTATTCGTCTTCATTCGTGTGTGCATACGTGTGTGTGTGTTACCTGGGGTTGCGTGTGAGGCGACATCACGGGCTCCGATTTCTCCAAAAGCTCCAACAGAAACCTACTGTATAGCAGACAGCATAAGAATAACAGGAATTGTTTGAACGATCACGTTTGCCATGAGATCCATACACAAATATAGTAAACAGTTCATGGGCCTCATTTGTATAGCACACACATTAAAACTCCTAAGTGCGGATGCACGATAATTCAACACCAAGTTTTTACGAGTGACTCAAATCAGTTTTTGAGACCCAGGTTTACCAATCACTAAAAATGCCCCATTTTAAATAAATGCGAGTTAGTTTGGAGAGCATGTTCGGTCGATTTCGGCTTGAACTCTTCGATTTACACTCTCTTCTTGGTGATATTTAAGTTATAAAAAGTGTGTTTTTTCAACCCATAATCCATATTTGCCAGATGGTCACTAACACTGCTTAATTTTGACTGTGTTCCTCATATAAATTTAAATTTTGTGTTTTTGCCCCTCTTAATTTTCTCCCCGAGTCTGTCTTGGCAAATTTAGGTGTCTCCCATCCTACAACGGGAGGGACACGGGAAACCAGTCAACCGTATCTTGGGGACATGCACGCGTGAACACACAGATGCCCGTTACTAGCCAGTGTCGCTGTGACTGATAGAGGAGAGAATATGCCACCCCTCCATCCTTGAGAGCAATCAATTCAGCCACACACGCCTGTGGCATCACGACTTAGGGCAAACGCTTTTCCATTGTGCCACTCATGAGCCACGCACCGCTTTTTTTTCTTTTTCAATATGCATAAATAGTTGTTTTGAGTCTCAAGACAGTTTGTGGTGACGACCAATGAGAATATTCCCAATCATTTTCAAAAAGCTTTTCATTTGCTTCGAGTTCCCTGCAAACATACGAACTGTCTGGGGAGAAATATACATGATCTTCCAATAATTTAAGTGGTTAACTCGTCTTTTACGTCGATACTTTTTCTGAAAGCCTCTTTTAGTTGTATGCTATAGTTATCAAACCTTAGCGTTAGCCAAGCGATAGCATTGGTCTCGGTGGTTGCTAGTTTAGGCTAACTTGCATACATCACATACAGCTAGTGTTAGTCATTTAAATTTTGAAATGGCACTTCGCTTGATATTAGTATCCTAGAGGATTTACAGCGTCAGAGTCTGCTGACCTGTTTACACTCGGTATTAAAAAGCGTCTTGGGTGATCCGATCACAAATGGACAGCGCTAAATACAAGTGTAAACGGCCCCCCCGAGACCCATTCACTCAAATCACTTGCTGAAGTGGTTTGGGACGCATACGTCATTAACGCTGGACGAGGTGGTTGTTTTGGTAACAGCATGACAAGATAGAAAAAAAAAAGGACAGGATGTACGTGATCGGACTGCAAGAAAATAACAAAGGAATGTTCCAAGTTTAACGACTTTAGCATAAATGTGCGTGGGGACCTTTGACCTTCTAGCAGAAGTGATTTAGGCAGTAACGAAATTTGAACAAAAAGGGTCCAACCAGGTATAAGCAGGGCCTTTGTAACACTGACGAACATTCAAAGAAAGCTAGTACACCTCAGGCCTGGTTTACACTTGGTTTCAAAATGCGCCTTGAGCGTTCAGGTCACAAACGGACTGCCGAGACACGTCGCCGTTTACACCTGTGTTTATCATGCATCTCCGAGGTATCCAACTGAGCACTGTTCAAATTTTGTTATTGCCTACATCACTTCCACTAGAAGGTCAAAAGGTCCTCACGCAACATTATATTAAAACATAAAACCTGCAACATACCTTCATTATTTTCTTGCACTCCAACTACGTACATCGGTGCTCCTCTCCATTTCTTTTAACGCGTCGCGCTGTTACCAAAACAACCACCGCGTCCAGCATTAATGAGGTATTTTCCCGTTACGTCCGTGATGCATTCTGACGCATCAGCGTTTACGCTACAGAAGGCATGTGGTTAAACGCGTCCCAGACCACCAAGGCAAGTGGATTGTGCGAATGCGTCTTGGAGATCGTTTACACCTGTATCTAGCGATGTCCAGTTGTGATCAGATCGCCCAAGACGCATTTTAATACCGAGTGTAAACGGGATCTCGGTTTGCCGAGTTTGATCACACCTCTGGTGACTTTTAGCTACTTTTTAGGGAGGGCGACGGCGACCTGTGACATCATCGGGGCACATCATTCATCTTCTCACTGGAATAACGGCAATAAGGCATCAGCTATGAAACGACAACCGGAATCATTGGTTACAACGTGGTTTTATCCATACATAGATATTTAACGTGTTTTAGGGTGGACTTCTCCTTTAAATGCCCATCCACAGACCAATTAGGTGCTGGACATTTTCTTAATCCGCTCTTAAGAATAAATACCCCTGCGCGTGCGTGTGTGTGTGTGTGTGTGTGAAGAGAGGACGTGTCTCTTTCTCTCTCTCACACACACACACAGCTTTGTTTCAAACTTTCCTGGACCGGACTGGAGGAGCTATTGAAGACTCAGAGGTTTGGTTTGTGGAGAGAGTGTATCAATAGGCTAATCTGCAGCCTGCCTTTTCATCCACACAGCTGCCTGGCTGGGAGAGAAAACGCCGAGACGGTAAACAAGAAGAAAGGCGCTCGGTTCTTCACTCCTGTTTCACATAAGCAAATGAGGTGGGACTTTAACAAGCCACCTTGTCGCCGGACACACCAGTGGTTTTGTATGAGAAGGCATGGGAACTTCCTCCTAACAATCCTGAGCCTCAAAAAGAGAGAAAATAGCCTCTTCATATTCCTCATGTTTTGACACGGCCATCCTCAGAAAATGACATAAAGACGGAAAGAAAGAGATTCTCTCCAATAAAGCAATTCAAAAGATGTTTCAAAACACGATTCTCTCTCTAGACAGCCATTCAGCGACACACAGAAGGGTTGAAATCTAATATTAATGATAAATTTGTGAGCAATTATTACTAAAATACAAACACGCACACTATAGTAAACAGATACGGAGATGCATTCTTCTATTCCTATTTGCTTATTTCTATTTAAACGTAATATATAAACACTAAACTTACAATCCCGTCGTGTCATTTCATTGTAAAGCGTGTTTAATCTGTTTTTCGTTTATTAATAAAACTTCTTTCGCGAGGACTAAAATAGAAGGGCATGTAAATTAGCTACCTATTTCGCGTGCAACAATCACGTGATTGTAGCTCCAGGTGCGCCCAATTAAGCTACTGCTGATCACGTGCTATGCATGCATCGCGGACATGGGCTGCCAAAAAAACGTCAGGCTTGATATACAGCTTACAGAGGGAACTCTTTTTAGGATTGCGTGCTCAAAATGAATTTGCAAATGTATTAAATTGTCATGATCGTTTGCATACACCTATTGTGCATTTATATACATCTTACTGTCAGTATAAATTTATGTATTTGTTTGGTTTACTTTAGCACGGAATAGTGCAGCGTTTCAGAATTGACATGACAACACTGTGACCTCTGACTTTGTGTTTACATTTTTGTCATCTGTGATGTCAACATGTAATCAAGTGTCTAAGAATAAACTGGTTTTTATAAAAAAAATTTTTTAAAAAATGCATTGTTATTTAACATATAATCGTGGGTAGAGCGACGTTTTTCTGTAAATTTTGCATTTTTGGAAGGAGTCTCCAGTGTCAGTGCTTTGCAACGGTCATGTTTTCTGAAAGGATGGAGGATGGTTTTGTGCTTTGCGGCTTCCTGGTAACATGGCACACTGCTTTTTTTTTTTTTTTTTGTCTTAAATAAAAGCTTAATGTAAAAAAAAAAAAAAATGGGCTGATGAGAAACTATATATAGCTTTTTATAGGTGCTATAATGCAAGTTCTAACTTGTTTCACAGACTTTTACCTACAGATGAAGAAATTATCTGTCATTCATTAATTAAAATAGATTTTAATTAATTGTAAACTAATTTTAAAACTTTCCATATTTTCAATCATTTTCCAAGGTTTTCCTATATGGTATCAAAGGAATAAAGCACTTTCACCATGTTGTTATTGGAAAATAATCAACTTCGTAACCGCCTATCATTGCTTATTTTCCGAGTCTACTTAATTTATCTACTCAAAATATCAAAACATAGATGCTTTCTTTTACAGATGAAACATCTTTCCACAGTAGTTAAACTGGGTGTTATTTCATGATTTGAAGAAAAAAAATCCAAGTGAATAGGCCATTCTGTATTAATGATTTCATTCCTTTTGCTTCGCCCATATTTTTTTACGAAACACACACACATTATACACATTATATTAAGAGATGATGCACATGCTTTAAGAAGTACAGGGTGTTTATTGAAAAGGATGGTACAATCATATGCTTCCTCTACAGTGGTCCAACAAAATGCATTACAAGTAATCACTCCTTCCTAACACTCTTCTTTTTTTTTTTTTTTTGTTCATGCTACGTGCCTAGAATATGGAGAGGAATTTAAGATGGGTTAGTCATAAATATGCGTGTGATACTTGCATTTATTAAAAAAAAAAATAAGAATAAAGTAAAATCAGGGGAGATTTTACATCCTTCTTATAGTGTCACGTACTGTACAGAATTATTAGATTATATTGGATTTCAGGTGTAAAAATTCTTCTTTATCCAGCAAATAAAAACCCCTTTCTAAATGACTCACCAATCAGCAAACAGGATTATGGATTAATTTACAAGAAGTGAGTAAAGTGATAACAGTTTAGTTCAATCACAGTATCAGAGGTTTTTTGCATCTTAAGAGAAATGAGGCGATGTTAAATTCGGAGCATTGTGACTTTTCCATATTTAAGCATTGAAAGTAGTTCATTTGAGAGTAGGATGCGTGGCGTATTATACAAATACGAGGAAAATGCACACTTTTTTGGAGACTTTTCATGTAACAGCCCTCATAGTAGCAATAGTACCAATATCAACATTTATCACAACAATCATCCATAGGCAGAACAAAAATAAATTATATGAATGAAAAGTATGAATTTAAAAAGCCATGGCCACTTTAGAGGATGGAAAGAGGAATTTTCAAAATAATAATAATAATTTTAAAAAAGGTTATTTCAGCATTCTAGTCAGCATTTTTGGTCACATGACCTCTCAGGGAGAGCACAAATCAATATTCAAAATTCATGCACATTTTAGAAATATTTAAGCCACAGCACTGTCAAATTCATGACTTCAATTGGTCAGAAGGTGCTGAATCCTTTTTTTTTTTTTTTTTTATAATAATAACGTGCTCTATTTCTATGGCACTATATCTTTAACTTTTTTGGAAGGAGTCTCCACTTCCAGTGCTTTTACGTTGTCTACGTTTCTCATGACACAATCTGCGCAAAGTGAAAACAGGAACAATCTTGTTTCCTGGATGTTTCATAACACTGAATGCAAATATAACCAGGTTAAAAAGCATGACGTGTTGCGGAGGAATAAAGAAAAAATTGCTGTGGTGTAAATGGAATAAAACACTTTGTGGCATGCTGTGGTCGATTATTTTCCTACAACACAAGGCTTGTTTTATTCCTTATGTAGCGCAGTTATGGATGTGGCATCACATGGACAGACTCCTTTTACAATACCATACATACAAATCTAATAATAGAAGCGACATGAACAAACAAATGAAAGGAAGAAAAACCTTTGTTCTGGCGTTAGCATTACGAACATTACGACATTTTTATGTTGTGTATATGACACATGGCATTTTTAATGATATCATGGTATATCATATAGCCGAGTTGACAGAGTGAGCCCGGAATAACATTATTCTTGAACACGCTGCGAACTAATCGGATAGTACGGTTTATAATCAGCATCGTTTAAAAACAAAAAAACTTTTTTAACGTAAAAAAAAACAAAAAAAAAACAATCATGTTCGTGATTACAGACTTTGCTGATCGATCGAAATACATTCAGAGTATAAAACAGCAGCTCCGTACCAAGATGCATAGTAGATAAGAAAAAAAGGGGGGAAAAAACAACAGGAAAAAAAAATAAAAAGAATTTACTGTACAGGGAAGTACTGTATAAATGTACACACAACTGATCAACAGCTGTACAGCTGTTTTACAGACATGTGGAAGACGATTCGTAACGTCAAAATCAAGACAGCAGCTAAAACATTTGTTTACGGTATAAATCCAATTTCCGTGAACATTTTCTTTTGAACAAATTGTGTACGCATCAGAGAAAAATTGCATTTTCCGTCGTTGGAAAATTTCGGTTGCAAATATTCACAATTTTGTCAAACTGACATCAATTCGAATAAAAAGAGGAAAATCTAACACGAACACTGCAGGTGGCCCTAATGAAGTGTGCGAAACACACGCAAACCGTACGGAAATCTATAACTGAGCAAAACTGAACAAATGCAACAGTATCGTTGCATCAATATACGTTTTTATTCTGTACTGTCTAGCTTCAATTTTCATCTATAATGTTCAGATTTGTACATTTTTTTCATTGCGATTTAGGAGTCCATAATATGATGGAATTAAACGCACAGATTCCCAGCTTACAACAGAAAAAAAATTAGGAAAGTGAAAACTAACCGGCGTTTCCTCGAACTGTTGTTTAAAGTTCTGTAATAAAACACACTGCTCTGTTTTTTTTTTTTAATACTTGTTTGTAAATTCAGGATGTGCTATATTCGCGTCATTATAAACATCAATTATATATTCCTTTCTATTAATGTCAGACTATTATTTACTGGTTTTTTGCAACTGTGTACACGACTCTTTTTGATTCAAAAATAGCAAAAGAGGAGAAAGTGAAATATATTCCCAAAATGATAAAGCGTACAGCTGCAGAAGAAATAACGTCCATATCTGAAAATATGACATGTTTAAATAAATCCTATTGTTCTTGCAGACCAACTGATGATAATTTCAGGGGCGTGCTACAATCACCGTTTACGTCGAAAAATTGGTTTTAAGTAAATTACAAGAGCGAAAAAAGAAAATAGTCAGACATCAGAAAATAGTGGTTTAAACCTCAGCAGCGTTCCGCTTGGTGCTAGTTTGTAGGTTTATGATCTTGTCATATGATGTCTCGATCGAACACTATCCACGTTTTTGAGCCATAAAACGCATATTTCACGTTACCCTCAATGTGTTAAAGAAACCCCCTCAAACACTAAAGCCAATATTGCACGTAACCATCTATATACTGTAATATAAACGTGAAAATAAGCCAATTTGCCTCAAACAATCGCCTGCATGTTTTAGTGGCAATTTACAAAATCACCTAATTTTATTTAAGTAGCATATAGTATACTAATAATAAGAACCTACGACTTTCATTTTTAAAATTTTGAAAAATAACCTTTGAATTTTTAATACTTTTTGAATACTTTAACAATCGATGTCGCTCGTCTACTAAATCACCTACACAAGGAATGACATTTGGGTCGTATGGGGTGAACATACGTGTTAAAAGATGGTTTTGTGTTACTTCTTCATGTTCACGCTCATAAATCTGGCACATCAGGTTGAGTCAGACCCAACAGGCTGAGAAACGTGCATAAATCTTTTAACAGATCTTTCTATAATGCACGTCACCGCAAAAAAAAAAATTTGACCATTGTTTAATTCATCAAAGTCAGAATTTTTTATTTATTTATTTATTTTTTTTACTAGGATTTAGAATTTGCAACATAAAAAAAAATAATAATAATCATATTAGTTTTAAAATTCAGCCTACTCTATTATTTGAATTCATATGTACAACCTGAATTTCACTTTTTAAGATGGGGGGAAAAAAAAGATGGATAAAAATTTCAAAAGCAAATTTTGGCGCACATTTCAAATTTCAAATTGAAATGAAAATCAACCTCACCTGCGAACGTTCGCAAACGGTTGTTGACATTTCTGCCAATCAGCACACAAGCAATGAAAAATTGTACAATTTTTTTTTTTTTTTTTTAAAGTGAGGGAAATTTGAATATATGTTGTATATTTTAAATTTACACTTGTACAATAATAACAAATCCTAGTAGCGTGAGCCTTATTTCATTCGGTTAGGCTAAATACTCAGTAGTGTAACTATGCATCAGTCCAGTGTACTGTTTCCTAACAAGTACCGAGAAAAAAAATGATGACCTGAAAATGATGAAAAAAAATATAGTACCTGCATGAAGAATCGTCAGTGATATAAATAACTGACAGTAGTGATAACATTTCTGCAGAGGTGCCAACACAGTTAAGAAGAAAATCCCATAGCGCAGAGAAAAACTGATTTCTCTATTGGACACGAATGTGAGTTTCTATCTAATTATTTGTTTGTTTGTTTCTCAAACATAGAAATCAAAAGTTCGGCTACTTAAAAGCAAGTCGTTTCTCTAATGTTTTTCCCACCGGAGACCGCAGTCCCGCCCACTCGTTTTCTATTGGCTCAGCAGATTCGCAAATCAAACGTCACTAGATATCTCCCACGTCCTTTTCCCTCCGTTGAATCGGCTTTCCTGCTGCTTTATTTCATATATTTTCTCTCATATTTTCAAAGGATCTAAAATCATAACTTCAAAGGCTAAATCCTAAATGTCGGCACCTCTGTATCCGTAACTGAAGCATTGTCGGCCGTAATGCAACACTCGTACCGAGGACAGGTTTCAGGTCCATTCCATAGTAAACAGCGTAGTAACCCTGTTGGGCTGGGTGTCACAGTAAACTACACGCTCTTTCTAGTAAACACAACGTACACCACTTGTACTCGCAACCCTGTAACAGCTCATCACCTCCAAACGCAACATTATGCCCTCTCGCACCCCGATAAAGGTGAAAGACGAGCCTGCCATGGGAACAGTAATGCCGAGTATGAATATGATTCATAAACCATAAGGCTTTATGAAGTGAAGTGCCTTATGAAAGACACTCTACGTAAAATCGGCCTCTCACAGTCAGTTTCGGTGTGTTCGCAATGTTGGTCTTCTTATACACTCTTCTTATATCTAACGCTAGTGATGAATTAAAAAATAAGAAAGAAATTGAAATTATTTGTGTGGAGGCCTGCGCAAACCTTTTACATGGTGAAATTTTGACATTTTCAGCTATATATATATATATATATATATATATGTTGTAAGAGGTTACACCCAATTGTGAAAAATGCTATGTAAAGATTTGGTCGTGACTGCAGCGCAGGAGCAGCCGGGACATCTTAACTGCTACTCAACCAAATTGATTAGGATTCGACAACCGTGTGACACTCGCTGTATGAGGAAATCACTCTTAGCTAGCAAGGATTTGACTAGCGACATCTTAACGCAGACAGTTTTGCGCCATGGTGTTTTTGAGCAAGCTCTTTGCCTGAATCGTAGGCAAGCTTAAAAAGTAAATAAAAACCTTTCCAAGGATTTTTTTTTTTTTTTTTTGGATTTTCACCAAAACCAGAATTTTCCCCTCTTATTTTTTGGCTGCAGTGACATCCGATGGGTTCTTCTACACCGCCACACGAATGAGAGAACAATCTATTTACAAACATCAGTGTATAAACAAGAGACTACATTATAAAAAGCTCTTTTGGCTTTGGCACAAAAGTCTGTCAAACGGCCACCGATTTTTTTTTTTTTATCATCGAATTCTGATTAACACGTAAACTAAGAGTGTGATAACGAGATCACTGTTAATCAGAATCGCTTCTTGTCATTTTTTTTGTACCATCACTTTTTTTCTACCGCTTCTGATGATACAACGCTAAGTTCAACGTCTACTTCTTGGAGATCTTGCCCGCTTTCCTCTTCGGCTCGTACGGCGTCCTCAGGATGCTCGGCGTCACCTCCATGACTCGGACCAGCAGGTTGTCGATGTAATCCTCCAGCTCGCGGATGTGCGCGTCCTTCTTCTTCACCACCTCCTTCTGCTTGACCAGCTCCTGCACAACCTCCTCGAACGAGAGGCTGCTGTACGCCGCCATGCTGCCCTGGAGCTGATCGGCCTCCTGAGGAAATAAAGAGCGAGAGATTCACCTCAACTCCAGCAACACAAAGACGACAGCTGGAACCATGCAACAACTCACGGCATCGTTTTAATACTACAAGGGATAGTATTATTATTATTATTACTATCTAATGAATATTGGGTCACACCCGGGATTCAGCCCCAACTTTAGCGACACCGTGACGTCCCGTATACCAAATTAACGTCTTCAGAATACCTCAGAAAGAAATTTCATGCCTATGTAAGAAAGAAACAATCCACTGCAGGATGTGTTGTTAGAAGAAAATAATCAACAACAGGCTGGTGTGACAGCGTCACTAAAACAAAGTTGATTTTATTTGTGTTATTTGTCTTTTATTCTGTCTAAACCATAGCAATTTGTCGCCGCTAAGGGTTTATTAATTAACGAACGACGCGCTGTAGTTTTTATCCGTTTACAGCTACATCTAAAGTCATTTATCACTTACGCTAGTAGTTCTGAACAATCGTTCCCTCACACATCATGTTTAAAAAAACAAAACAAAAACGCAGCTTGTGGCTTCACCGGAAAAACCGCAGAGCGTGCAACTTTCCCGGGTATCGAGAAACCAGAAAACGTGACGTCCTCCATCTTGACGAGATTCAGAAAGGTTGCGGACTGTTACAACGCGCCGACACTGGAGACTCCTTCCCAAAAAAAAAAGGTTTTGTAATCTGTGTATTCGGCGTAAGACGTATCTTTTGTAAGCTGTTACTATAGAAACAATGACGTACTAGAACGTGCACATCGCTATTCCACTCCTAATCTTTCGAGCAATCCGAATCGAGGACCCGGCTGTGGTATAATTAGATCTATATCAGCGAAGCCAAACAAAACTTCTAAATAAACCTTTCACGGATATGAAAAATGTTGGAAAATCTCACCACATCCCCCAAGCATCTTAAGATCTAAAGCGTCGAGATAACTCAAAGTTAACTCAGCACAAAATAATAATGTGTCAGAACGTTATGAGCGTTATGAAAATAAATGTGTTATTACAATGCACTGATATGCTTGAAACGAATGACTCATTGTGAGGCGCTCTCTCTCTCTCTCTCTCGCTCTCTCTCTCTCTCTGGCTGATTAAGTAGCTCCCCGCTCCTCAGTGTTTATGGGAGATGGATGAGTGTTCAGATTTGTAGGCCTTTCCTCCGAGCCTTCGCCTGACCCAGGACCTTGACTCGTTCAGCTGACAAGAGCAACAATTAAGATTAGCCTCATGCGATAACAATAATAAAGATAAAGCTACTGACATTCCTTTTCTTTTCCCTGGGGAAACAACAAAGACTGTTTGAGCTTCATAAAACTGCCAAAGCAAAGACTACAAAAGAGCGCTGCAATAACTTCTTGATGTTTGCTGGACGAGCTCCTGCTTTCGCTAACCTCGACTCCAACACTTACGAGTAAAACTGTCATTATATATACTGACATCGCATCAGATGACCAGCACGTGCTAGCCATGAAAAAGCTCGAGCCACAAAAGCCATGAAAAAACAAAAGCGCACACACACAAAAATAAAAAAAAAAAAACAACAAAAGACAGGACCGGAGAAGTGAAAGGGAGACGACGCTGTGTGAAGCAGAAAAGTGGCGAGGGGATGGCCATGAACCGGAGAAGCGCTGACGAGCGGATCCGCGAGGAGCGGCGAGATAAGACCTGCACTTTGCATTCTCCAGTTGTCTCATTACCGGAGCTAATGAGGGCCTTTGCGCTGGGAAATGTAAAACCCGAGTCCTTTGAAACGGCGCGACCCTGCGTCCTCCCCCTCGCGTTTTAATTGGGTCCTTTCGCAGACGTGCCGCCAGGAAAGCCATTTTCAGCACTGGTAACCATTTAAACAACATTTCGGTGTCTGTCTTGGCGAGCTAAACGCTGCTCCGCGCTGGACGTAATGACATTAACCATTATTACAATTACGACAAGCCCTTGTTTAACGCTGCCTGCAGTTTGACCTGTCACATCAGCACCAAATTGCACATCGTCGTCAGCGTCCCAATTATTCGGCAGGAAAAAAAAACAAAAAAAAGAAAACACGGAAAGACAAGAAGCAGAAACACGTTAATAACATCGCACCGTTTCAAATTACACGCAGATCAAAGATGATGGCTGGCTATTTCGCTTGTTAATTAGATAAATGCTACTCGAAGTGAAGTGTCACGCGTGAGACCGTGGCAGAGATCTGCCGTTACGTCCAATAAACCGTTCATTAAAAGTTTGGGCAAGTTGGAACTTTTTCCCTTTTCAATCTAAACAGAACAGAAGAAAAAAAAAAATCATCACACACTATTCATCGGCTTTACGTCGTACTCGCGCATATCGATACTCGATGCTATATGAGAAATGCGAGAAGAAATCTGATGCGTTTGGAAAAAAATAAAAAATAAAAAAATTTCTTGGTAAGCTGCTTTTTTTTCTGCTTATTAACTTGCAGAGAGAGGAAAAAAAAAGAGAAGCTGGTGAGGGAACGACTATTTATAGCTCCTATGAAATAAGTGATAGCAGGAACTAACTTGTTTCGTAACTATAAATGGATAAAAAGTACAAGTAGTTCTTCAGTAAACTTGCTGCGGTGAGGAATAAACCTCTTCGGGATGTGACGTTACGGGAAAATGATCCACTTTCGAAGTCGTTGATGACTTTCCTAGACCATCGCACCCTGTTTTGGTTTTTTTCTCCTTACCTTTCATTTGAATAGATTATATATATTGCCTACAATTTTATTTAAAGTTGACATCAAGTGAAACTTACAGACTCTTTCGTGGTCTTCTTGCCTTGTTTTTTCTCGGGGGAAACATTTTTCTTACTCAGGTCTTCGCTGCTGATGGGTTTTTTTGCTTGATCACTGCAAAACATGACAAGAGGAAACACACACACTCTCTCAATCTGATAATGACTCAGTGAAAGTGCGTTTTGCCATACAGGATAAACACACGTGTACGTTCGATCATGAACCCGAAGTGGAAAAGACGCATGAAGCGCAGACAGGAAACGGTGAGCAGCTTGTCACTTTGCCACCACCTACGCTGTTAGAGAACTGCCTTTCAATTTCCTGTCAATCACGTCGGTCATTAACCACAACAAAGACACCAGTTTAGACCGTGGAGTGAATTTCAAACAGGGAAAAGAAAAAAAAAAAAACAAGTCTCACTAAATTCTTGTGAAGCGTTTTAGAACACACAGCGCCTTCATTTCAACGTCAATTTCATTTCTTTCTTTTAATGATACGACACCCGGAGACATTTCTCTCCCGTGTTTTTTATCACTTGTCGAAAATGTCGATTTTTAAAAAATATTAGGCATTCGTTTGATCTAAAATGAGTCCGCGACCCAAAAACTGTCAAACCTTATTAAAAACTTACTCGACAGATCCTTATCCGCTGACTATTAATGCGCTTGTTCAATCACGCTATCCTTTCTACAGCACCTTGGAATTATTGAACGGTTTTGGAAGGAGTCTCCGCTTTTCTAACGGTCAAAAGTCTTTCTCTTATTAACTAAATAAAAAGAGAGGCTGGAGTGGAAACGACTATTTATAGCTGCTATAACGTTCATAGTAACAGGATCTTGTGTCGTAGACGCTCCACAACTTCAACTATAACTATAAACATCTAAAAAATTAAGACGTGTACTGTATACGAGTAAATATTTATGCGGTGTAAGAGGACCGAAATACTTTGGGACATGCTGTAATCGGAAGACAATGATCAACGTCGGATAACCCTGCTCACGGTAACGGAGACATCTTGAACTTTTACGTGTCAGGTACGAACTTTAATCGTATCCGAATATTCTATTATTTTTTTAGGACATCCATCCATCCATTATCTATAGCGCTTTATCCGTCTGGGTCGCGGGGAAGCTGGAGCCAATCCCAGCATGTTGG
>JAQQZX010000039.1:26314097-26335127 GCA_030068355.1 Notoglanidium maculatum
AAATCATGTTCTCAAAGCTCCGCCCCAGGATCTAAATCATGTTCCCAAAGCTCCGCCCCAGGATCTAAATCATGTTCTCAAAGCTCCGCCCCAGGATCTAAATCATGTTCCCAAAGCTCCGCCCCAGGATCTAAATCATGTTCCCAAAGCTCCACCCCCAGGATCTAAAGGTGGCACAAAGTGCCTATAAAGTTAGCAGAAGTCAGTTATCCAAACGGGCTTTCTCAGCAACGTAATGCATTTTTGCCTTGCCCATTTCTTTAAATCATGTTCTGTATATATTTGCACACAGTAAGGGATAAAAAAATCTGCTTTGTACAATGTGAATAACCACAATTTCAGGTTGTTGTTGTGACCCAGATACAGACCGAAACCTCCTGACCTGGCAATTTTCTAAACTTGAAGTGTAGGAAGTGTTGTTGAGCTGCTCAATCAGGTACACACTCATTGACACAGGAAACAAAATTGTCACAAAAACAAAGCAGTCAGCCCACATGATGCGCCCTGTGATGACTACAGTGGGGAAAGCACCGATTCAACACGAGTGGCTGATGGTAATGTGTGTATTTATACCTGGTGGTGTACCGAGGGTAGACCAACCTGGGGTAAAACCTGAATTCCGTGAAGCATGTAACTGGTATTGCGTAAAGGTAATTGGTTCCATTGTCAATAGCACGCATGCTTTTAGAAAAGGTCGGAGAGTGGGTGGGGAGTTCCTATGACTCAACAGAAAGCTTCGTTCTGACACATCAGCAGCCTTCCTTTTCTTTTCCAGTCAACTAGGTCAGTGCTTTCCAATCCAGGAATCCCCATACGGGCCGCCGTTGCCCTGTTGAGGCTCAGACACATCCGAATTAAAGAAATTAAGAACACTTAGCAGTGAGTACGTCTGAGGTTCCCATACTACCAGGGTTTCTTTCTCTTTTTTTTTTTTCGTGCATTTTGTTGAAAATAATCAAGGACGGGGAGGCGTGACGTGGTCCGACAGGAAGCGGAGTAGATGTTTCCACCCTGAAGTTGATTCTTTTAAAAATTTGTTTAGTTCCTGTTATTATTTACGCTATATTGGCTATAAAGAGTGGTTCCCTCAGCAGCTTCTCTTTCATCACTGTCACGAAGTGAAGAAGATTAAAAATACACAGCTTGTTATGCTAGGGAGGAAAAACAAAGTGCAAAGTGCATGATGGAGGAAACCGACTCTGGAAAAAAAACTAACAGAAATCAGTTTTTCCCATTCAACAGCACATCCGGAAGTGGTTTATTCCTTTTACACCACATCAATTCACCAAGAAGCATACTTTTTTTAATTATTATTAATTAATCAATGCCACATTGTACTTTCTATCCATTTATAGTTACATTTATAGGTTTAACCTCGTGGAACATCCAACATGGTAGAAAGCGGAACGCAGTTTCCACTTACTTGATCTTCTTTCGTTCCTTGTTGTCAAACACCTCATTCAGGTTGACGGTTTTCTGGCCCAGAAATTTGTCCATCCCGACCAGAGACCTGTGCATCACTATGAGACACAGCTCATAAACCTCGGGGTTACCCTCCACCAGCAGCCCCGGCAGCTCAAACGAAGCCTCCTCTCTCCACATGGGACTCAGCGTCTTCTCTGCCACCGACGTCGAGTATTTCTCCTTCCCGAGCTGGATGATCGTGTAGGCATCGTTGGTGCCGTTCTTGCCCTTCGCCTGGAGTTCTGTGGCTTGAAGGACCGTCACTTGGACGTGCGTGGGGAACCATTTCTGCGACTGCTCGGCCAGGGACATCACGAAGGATGCAGGGGTTTAATTGTGTTTAGGACTAAATACTGTGGAAAACTTCAAAAATCAGGGGTTCATGGCTTGCTCAGGGCTGGATCATGAGTGTTACGTCATTTAGAACAGTGACATTATTGAAAGGCCAACCTTTCCCAATGCACCAGTGGAAATAATAAATAGGTCCAGTTTAATGGGCATGGTTCCTCACTTAGGCCATTGGAGCAGCACAAGCATCTCCACCTCCATGCAATCTCCTCCCAAGCGTGCAACCTGACAGGAACAAAATGAAAGAAAGAAATCATTATTTATAGTATTTAACATGAATGTATTTGATAATAAATAGTAGATATGCATTTTGCTATGGAAACTGATTCACATGAGTGATCTCGACTCCCTGTCAATACATCAATACAGCACTCCAACCGCTTTTCTTTACCTTTAAATCATTATTTCCTGGCTTGACACGATGCCCTCTACCTCGCTGCCTTTCCTTCTCTCAAACTCGTATTTTGTCACTCCACAGAATGTTTTTATTTGCCCCACAACAATTCAACTTACAGCCAAATAACGAGACAGTCCGAAACCCAAGGCGTTATCTTTCCCCACCCATATTTGTTCAAGTCCCGCCTTCTGCTCAGGGATTGGCTAGTAGCAATTCCGGCTTCTAGCGCAATGATACGCTAGCAGGTTGTCTCCAGGAACAATTGTCCAATCAGAGCACTGCTACGATATAGCGCAGAAGGCGGAACTTACCCGAATAC
Organism: Notoglanidium maculatum; assembly: GCA_030068355.1. Lineage (NCBI taxonomy): Eukaryota > Metazoa > Chordata > Actinopteri > Siluriformes > Auchenoglanididae > Notoglanidium > Notoglanidium maculatum. The sequence continues at coordinate 26,316,626 of JAQQZX010000039.1, forward strand.
GGGTAGGGATATAAAAAACGCCCCAAATCGGTACTACTCAACTTCCTGGTTCCGCATTTCCGACCATGTCGTCACGAGCCAGAGTTGAAACTCCTCCTCCGTTGCCAGGAAACTGGTGGCCTTCTCGCCTGGACCAAAACTACAGATTTATATTTATGTTTTATTTATTATTTAGATGTTTTTTTAAATACAGTTATTTATTTACACCAGGCAAGTTAATTCTGATTCATTAATTGTTTTGTTGTTAAAAATTATATTTGTATTTATATCGTATTTTTGTATCTATGTGTGTATTTAATATTGATATTATTTGAAACAAATATAAATGAGAGAAATGATTAAAATCGTAACTGTACTTCTTGTAATTGTAAATAAATTTCTACTCGTGAAAAGAAAGCGGGCACTTAAATAAAACAAACAAACAAACAAACAAAAACATCTCCATAACAATGAATTCCAAAATTAAAAAAATAAATAATAAAAAAACACGTGAATTTTTTTTTTGTAAAAATTTACTTCGAAAGTATTGGCATCCATCCAGTTAATATTTGCTGATTAGCACTAAGCGTCTTCCTGTAGATGTGTAGAGGATCTCGGACAGGACGTACTACATGTGGACAGCACTTTTCAGTTGAGACCACAAGTTTTCTATAAACTTCACATCCAGAGACTGATATCAGCATTGCAAAACATTCGTTTTATTTCCCATGACCATATATTGCTTGAAGACCCATCCGTGGCCCAGGCTTAACCTCCTGGCCGAGGCATCCATGTAAAATCTTTGATAAACGATAACCTGATAATAGAATCTAACATGATTGTTGGATGTTCCATGCCATTCATTGTAAATATAAATGGGTTAAAAGCATGATGTTTCATTCTTTAATAAATAAAAATGGTAATGGTTGGCTACTTGCTGTAGAATTAGAGCGATATAACACGTGGGGGTGTGCTGTTATAGGAAATTAATCAACTTCAGAGTTGTAACAGGAACTCCACTTCATCACACCAAAAAGCCGTTGATCATTTTCCTAGAAAAGCACACCTCCATGTGTTTTAATCTGTGTATACCTGTCACAGCTTGTGATTGCTGCTTGCCATTATTCATCACACACACACACACACACACACACACACACACACACACACACAGAGGTAGTGACTGCTATTGACAGAATCTCATGTTCTACTCAAGTGGGGACACTGAAGTGCAGATAAGTTCTTCATTTGAATAAGCATATAGACACACACACACACACACACACACGCCAGCCCCTCGACACGTCCACGTTAACCAAACACACATGCTCTCATTTTCTTTCGTTCCGCTGTGACGTGTGTACATGCCGGAGTCAGAGGCACGAGCTCGGCCCATCCATCACAGAAAGATTATAACTCTTATCTGGAGTGTATCTCCGCAAGAAAATGGCCTCGGCGCCGTGAAATATGAGGTCGTATAAAATGTGTTTCGGACAGTTTAAAACGAGGAGGAGCCGTCCTCTGCGCCATTTTGAGTCAAAGCCTCATCCTGTGCACCGCCGAACAGCTGGAGGAACGTCTGTGTGGAAAAAAAAGAGCTTCTTATGAGATATGGATGAGTATGATGAATGAAACCAGGCGGAAAAAGAGCACGTATCTGGTGCTGGGTTGTTACGTGGTTGACGTGTATATCTACATTTATACTGCATTAATTCAACTGGAGGACGCTTTAATCCAGAGAGACTTACAAGTCCAATCCGATCCGATGCAACCCGAGCATCTGCAGCGAAACAAGTGCTGAAGAATCTTTTGCAGTTATTCATTTGCTTAAAGAACAAATCAAATTGACACAATTTTCCACTTTTTGACAAATGTAGTCGAGCCATGTTTGGTGTCTGACGTTCACTTCTTTATATCTGGACTGGAACAACAAGACTAGTGCAGCTTACATTAAGTAATGGAAGTCTTTCTCGCCCAAAATCATTTCCGTAAATCCTGTAAAAACCTCTGACATTTTTATTCAGTCATTCATCTTGAAGTATATTAGGCTGCTTTCACATTATGCAATTTTTCTCAACTGCCAGCACACATTTCGCATGTAATCCTACGGGAAGTGGCTGCTTTTAAAAAATAGGTCATAATGGAGCTTCCAAAAGTTGAAAAAGTACAGAATAGCAAAGCGTTACGTTCAGACTCCTCGGGTCACAAGAAAAAACAACATCTGGGACAAAGTGCCGGTGAAAATGAATCTTGCTAATGAGTGAGTATAAGGAAATTTATGACAATTAAAAATATTTCATTAGTTTATTAGCTGATACTAGCTAGCTAGCTGTTACGAGTGGTGTTGTAGTTACCGCGTGAGCTGCTTTTTTCAGCACAAAAGACACTCAGGCCATGGAAGTCTTTGAAAATATATATATATATATATATATATATATATATATTTTTTTTTTTTTGTAAAATAGTAAGAACAAGAAAAAGTACCAAGCTTGTAAAATGTAACAGAAAGTATATCTAATGATGACACTTTCCTGTTCGTCTTTTGTTAGCGATAAGCTAACTAGCTAACTGTGATGAGTGTTGTATATTCACCTCCTCAAAACAGCAAGATGTTGAGTTAATTTTTGTTTACTTTGCTTACTGCTGATGCTGTGAGCAGCCATGTCGATTTCACGTCACTTGCTGAACTGAAGTTGAATGGAGAGTCTGGATTTCCGCTTTGAGTCACGTTTTCTTTGTTTTTTCCTAGCTGGAGGTATGAATTTTAGTCGAATGCAGCATGAATTACAACGTAATTATATTATCTGCATAACTTCCGGCTCCAAACAACGGGGGTGGAGCTTAAGAGGCGTATGGTGATCGGCATCACGTTGTGATGAAATTCAAGATGGCCGCCATTTTAACTGTTACAAAGCGCCGACACCTGAGACCACTTCCAAAGTGGTAAATAAACGACAGGAAAGTCATCATATCGATGATTATATGTTTTTTTAATTTGTTTATTATCCAGTTTTCATTGCTAGGCTGTTATGGCTGTTTCACAGCTTCATAGCTGCGAGCGAACTCCACGCAGGGTCACGACCTCTATCCCTAATTTGACAAATTGTCAAACATATTCATGTACTACCTTTTGAAGACTGTAATGTGTGTCTCTGCCTCTGGAGTGGGATTAAAAAACATACGAAGACCCCACATTCCAACATCGCCTGCTTCCTTTTATTGTTCCCCACCGACGTGTGAGTGTACAAAGGAAAAAAGGAAAAAGCAAACGCGCCACGGAATCATATCTAACGTACGGCCGCAGTCCACTTTTCCGAAGAAATGATCCTCATAAAGTGTCCAATATAGACCAGGAACCTGTGCGGCTGCAACATCCTCGCTCACACACCTGGTTCTGTTTTACATCAGTTCCTTCCAAACTACATAGGTTGTATTACATTTATTAAACACTTTTATGCATCTCTGGCTACGAGACTGGCCCATCTGTTAGCACGGGACAATATATCCGCCGTCCAAGCGCGCAGCGAGAGTGCGGCAGAGAGAGATGGGCTACAGCCGTAACGTCCCGGGGCCGCGAGATTGATTTAAGAGCCGGCGCTTTTTAGCCGTTTTAGATCTCAGATGAAAATGTAATTAAAAAGGGGGAAAAAAGAAGAAGAAGAAGAAGGAGGGAAGCACACAAATCACACAGGGTTCAGGCTCGGTGGAATGCACAGGCCTGGCTGATATATGGAGCTGCAGATGTGCGAGTGGCTCCTGAAAGGTGAGTCGTCTGGAGCACAAGTTTGATCTTTTATTTGAATGTTACTTAACCCACATGTCCTGATCACTATTTAGCAGCACATGGCTCACTGACCAAGACAATCTCTTTAGCTAATACAGCAATACAATCAGAGAAATATTATTATATAACATTAAATCAACTGTTTATGGATGTAGGAACAAATTCCTTCACCTGCTGGAGGATCCTCCTAATGGCAGGTGTGTGTGTGTGTGTGTGTGTGTGGGTGGGTGTCTGTGTGTGTACAGGTGCGACCTTAGCTTGGTTTTGTCTCCTTAATTGATTTGTTTTTTTGAGTTTACAGTACCTTCCATAAGTATTCACACCCCTTGAATTGTCGATATTTTGTTCCAAATGGGTAAATACTTATGCAAATGCAGCATGTACAGCATAATAAGCTTCAATTCGAGTACAATTGAATTTTATTACACATTTTTAAAAAGACATAAAATAATATTCACGCTGGACAGAATCTTGATGGATGTCTCCATTTAAAAAAAAAAAAAAAGAACGCTTTTTTTTTTTTTTTTTACCATTTTATCAGTTGTAATGTGAAAGACAACCTGAATCACTCATTTTTCGTCAGTAATGTGACGTACTTATCAGTGAAAAAGGATATGCAGTCCAGTCATGATCTACAACTGTGCTGGAGCTGGAGATGAAACCGCATGATGTGATTGGTTGATATTTTTTCCCAGCCCACACAAACACGGGTCACTTTGATAAACGCTGTTTGTTTTGCCGACTCCAGCGCTGTCCCTCTCTACCGCTTCCTAAACTTTTCCAAAACACAAAACTGATATGTCCTTTCCGTCGTCACTGTTTGTTTTGATATCATGAACATAAAACATGCTTTCTTGCATGCTTGTTACTACACCCAGCTGTACATACTATTCACATACTATACAAAGCTGTCAATCATTCAGTCATGCATCGTTTGGCTATCCTGCCTTGAGTTTATCACCACGAGCGTTTTTCACAAGTAGTTTTTCGCATCGTAGTAATATCGTTGTTACTTCACGTTCAAAACTATTCTGAAACAATAAAATATTTTACGACATTTCCCAATAACTAGTAAAAGTTAAACGACACTATTTGGATTTCAGTGCTTGCCCGCCATTTTGATTTGATCCGCGAGCTAATTCTGAAGAACATTTGCGATCGGCCAAAACGTTCGCGGCCTTCAATGAAGCAAACTCTCGTTTGAGAATGAGTTAGCGCATGGCTGAACAAGGTCGACATGGCTCTGGACGCCAATCCCAGGAACACTCATGGTGCTAATTAAAAATTCCGGTTGTTTGACTTCTGCTCCATTACAGCGTTCGGCTAAATGGCGAGCGTTTGTTTATAGAGTACACTAAGTCACACTGTGCCACAAGAGTTGAACGCAAATATTTACAGAAAAGCATTTTGTACTAACACGTCAGCAACGTCATAACCGAAACTAAAAAAGCAAACTCCGGTCACTATGAGAAATAGTTTATAATGATATCTGACAAGCAACAACTGTAAAAAGCTTTGTATTTTACCAGATTACTATAAAACTGAATCACATAAAAACCATCGAGCCCATTATGAGAAGACAGAATCAACCTGCTGACAGCCACCGCACAGCATGGAGGACACAGGGGACTCGCCTGCTAATTTAATGTGCTATAAATTGCCTGCAGACGGCTGAAATTAATGCACCATCTGAGCGCTGCCAAAGTGGGTGTATCTCATTTGCCGTGATTGCACGTGTTGGCTCTATAATTGCCCGGATTGGTCATGCAATGTGTGGATCCAGCTGTTTTAATCACTCTCATTTGTTTAATTTGTTTGTCGTATCCCACGCCTGCGTGTCCTCACTAGCATACAAAGCAGCACTGAGGCGACGGATCCACTTCCTCGCTCACTAGTCAGAGTTCTGCGGTTAAGGTTCTGCGTTTGTGACTAAAAGAGGGCTTGAACATGACTGTGCCATGACACAAATATCTCTTATTATTAGGATTAGCCTCACTGATCCAGAGCAAAACTAACCAAGCAAACGCCAGACACCAAAGACGTCCTGACTGCTCGACTACTTCATTGTGCAATGGATGAGAAATGAGTTCATATTGAATCTTGGCTGCGAGGAATAAGCCCGTGACACCATGAGCTCTTGGAAATCTTATGTCTTGTTAGAACCCATGTATCATTTGCAATGTTTCTTGACATCTCGAGAGATTTTGGAACGCTATTATATTTCATTTCATTTCCTAGTATTTATGACGATGACCACAAATCAGTCTGTCCTTCCTACCAGAAACGCTGGTTGGTACTTGGCTCTTGGTGCTTCGTAAACCCAGCTGCTCAGTATATTTCTGGATTATTATGCCCGATAGTCTATGCTTCGGTCTCGTTCTCTCTTTTGTCCGATCCTAATTCGCACCACTTGGCCCTACCGCTCCATTCTGCACACTCCGGCATATGGTAAGGTGCCCCGTTACTTTTGGAGATCGTAGTGGTAGTGATCATGTAGCTCTCAAAACGGTCCTCCAAATGATGTTTTCAGACTAGAAAAACGGAGCGGTCGAAGAAAACTCCCCGAATGTTAATGACGATGTGTGACTGACCCGTGCATGAAGCTTGAAAAATGATTCTGCAGCAAATTGCCTGCATATCTGATATGAGTGCAAGGCAGACATTTCTATTGGCAGGACAACACTGCCACACTGCCGATGTGCATAGTGATGACATAACGAGTGATGTCCCATTGTAGCTCAGTTTTGAAGGGCTTCTAACCAGTTCATGGTATGCCAAAACTAGGGAAAGGGTCATGGGCGGAATTGGCATTGGGCCTTGGTCTTGACTGGCCTTCCTGTATGTACCATTATATATTCTGAACACAGCAGACCATTCTGGGAATGGGAATTGAAAAAAAAACCATAGAAACTTTTTTTGGGTTTTTTTTGTTTCTTCTAACAACTTTTGCTATGTAAATATAGAGTATAAAACTATAAATATACTGTATTTCACCAAAACGTCATGAAAAATGGTTTATTTGCTTTTTATTCTTAGGTTTGTGATAGTAAAAACAGTCAGTCTATATAAAATATCTACAACCTTACAGCAGCCAGAAAGAAATATTTAAATCCAACGTTCCACTGTTTTTTTTTTTCCAGAATTTTCAGTCTTTCTTGCATTTGGGATTAAATCCAATTTAAAATAGAATTTTATTTCTTTCTAAGACATGTGCAGAAGAAAATGTTAGATAATTTTCAGATTACTATATATAGTCTATATATATATATATATATATAGACTAGATATAGAAAATGTCACGATTCCACCAGTATATAATATATGCAGCATGCTTTTCATCTTTTTATAAAAATAGGATACTGTGTTGTCTCCTGAAGCCCACATCTCATTTTTATATGCTGTGTACGAGTCCAGACCCGTGTGCGTTTTATCTCTATGCGTCACTGAGTAGTTTAGCTTGTGCCACATGTTGAGATGCTGAAAGATTGACAGCATTGAGCTGAACTCTTCCTTTCGGAGGGGTGGGGGGTGAGACAGGACAGGTGTCTCTGTGTGCAGTTTAAAGGAAATCTCTGTCTATCTCAGCATGTGAGACGGGAAAGACCCACATGTGTGTGCCCTGCGGTCCTCTCTCCCTCCTTCTCTTCATCTCGGTGTCTGTAACTGTTCAGTGGAGGTATGCGGTGTTCAGATGCATGCTAATATGCCCAGAGGAAAAGAAAAAGAAAGAAAAGATCCAGGAACGAATGAATGAAAGCAGAGGAGAGACGACTTTAATGCTCTTGTGATCAAGGACATCTAGAAATGAAAAAGGAACCATTATAGTTTTATGGATACTGATTAGGTAGTAATTTGACATGGGCAGCAGTGTAAAGTAATAAAGGCCCACCGATGGAGTTTTATTCAATTTTTTTCAGACGTTGGAGCTTGTTCCGTGAAACGTAACACACGCACAGTAACCATAACAACCTTCTTACCAATCCTAGCTAGGATCAGCTGACTAACTAACACACCTTCCTATCTAGATTACATGGATGATTATCAGTAAGAGAAAATATACACAAACACGCAATTTGAAAGTAATCCAAATTCCTCCTGTTTCATAACACTAACATGATATAATTCATAATGCACTATTCATCTCCCCCCCCCCCCACGTTTTGTGCTGTTACAACCTGGAACTGAAATGAACTTAATTAGGATTACATCATGAATGTAAACAAAACAGCCAATAATATTAAAGTTTGTAAAATGATTGACCAGTACAACTGTGAAGCGTGGGGGTGGTAGCATCATGTTCAGCGTCACCATTGATTTCTTGGTTGCTTCTGGGTCTAATCCAATCTTTACCCAGTTTTCACTGGGTTTTAGTGGCTGCCCTTCGCTAGGTAGAGTTGACGCTGTGCTGAATTCCTTTGCATTATTGGCTAATGGATTTAATAATATCCCAGAAACTTCAATATTAGTTGCACGTTGTATCACTACAAAATGTATAAAAGGGGTGGATGTGTGTGTGCGTGTGTGTGTGTGTGTGGGGGGGTTAATACTTATGCAAGGCACTGTACCTTTTAATGCCTTTTAATCCATTAGTGATTAGATCATAAAGATTTAAAGTCGTAATATAAATTTGAAGCGGTTATGTTTTGCATGTAACTGGCAGCAACAGAGGGTCACGCTGGTTAAAAAGCGGTCACTGAACTCTACACGGAGGTTTTTTTTCTCCATATGGACTGCTAGAGTACTTTTCTCCATTTGACAACCCTGATATAGACCAGTACACCCTCAGTGAGTAGCAGTTCGGGACAGCAAAATCAATCCAAGAGAGAACTCTCCTCAGCTGTCTGCTCTTATTTCCAAAAGAGCTCATCAGCATATTTCTCTGACTTGATCTGTTTTTTCAGACTGTCTCATTTGCCGATATGATTTTTTTGGGCTCCAGTGATGAATGCGCAAATGCAAGTAGATCCCTTTATCACACTCGACTTAAACGGCTTACATGACAGGAAGTCAGATGTGCCACCATATCACACTCGACGGCAGGATGAAGATGCGTGACAAAGATCTGCCATCGTCTGGAGCGGAGGATTTAGCACAATCTCGGCAACAGTACTAGTTTAAGAGTTAAATCACCATGTTGGCTTGAGAAGGTTCCAGCACCTGATGGCATACAGCGAGAGCAGGGAGGGTTTCACAACCCAGGACGACCCCCAACCCTCCCCAAACACACGCGGCAGCCCCGCCCCGACTTCCACGGAAACAGACAAGCCTGATTTTACAGCGCTCTTTACAGGCTACAACATTCCACTGGAATTTTACAATGTATAATTTGTGTCTTGGTCGTGCAGTAAGAGCGTCTGTCTCAAATATACTCGTTTTTTATGGACTGGTGCCCTCTAGCATCTCTGCATACCAGCATTATCACAGAGCAGCTTTTGAGTTTTTCTGTCAAATCCATAAATAAAGCCAATGAATATACCATTATATTAGAGACGCTTTCTCTATAATCAGTCCTTGATATTTAGCTAGCATGCTATTTGTAGCCCTTAAAAGTCATGAAAGAACATGTCTTATGTATTGCTTCAGTAATTTAGGAATTACTTGGCATCATGGTTTACTTAAACAGCGTCTTGTTCCAGAGATGTTAAAAAAAAGTATAACAAATGACATTCTTTTCCGTTTGTTCGTATTATAATCTCCATGAAGGTTATTTATATGCTGCCTGAGTTAAGCCTAGGCATCAACTAATGTGATAGAGATGATTATAATATAGTGCTGGTTCTTGATTCTCGGAATTCTGATTGGTCGGAAGGTGTTCATTAATTTCCTATAACAGCAACTCCGACAGGGAATTAAATATAAATAAAAAAATATGCATGTAATGTTTGATATGTTGAGTTCTCTGTTATTTTACAATTTATGGAAGGCGTCTACGGTGTCAGTCTACACAGCATTTTGTGGTTACTGGGTAACATGACAGGCTGTGTATTTTCTTTTTTTTCCCCATCTTATCCACTTCATGAGAAAGGGAAAAAAGAGGCTGGCGAGAGAATGACTGTTTACAGCTGCTATAATGTAAGAGATTAGTTCTTGTCATGGACGTCCAAAAAAGCTGCATGTGAATATAAAGCGTATGCGTTGTCCCTTGATAAAAAAATAAATAAATAAAAACACTTTCGGACGTGCTGTTATAAGAACACAACCAGTGATAAAAATCTAAAATGTGGCGCAGAGTCGATGATGCCATTCAGTATTTTTTCTGTTAGAAAAATGTGCACTAGACTCATTGTGATGCTAAACGAATAAACAAGCAAACAAATAAACAATGATGTTCAGTCATATCCTGTAAACAGGCTTTATTTTGTGGTTACTGAAGAACAGCACCCTCTTGGCAAAAACTGTCCCATAATAACTAAGATACAGCCTGAGCCTTAGCTATAGTTATGTTAGTTGCCATGGTTACCGTCCAACATGCTATGTGAAACATATTCACACACTGAGTTGTAATTTAATCTCAGCTGATAAAGTATTAAGGTACTGAAAAGCCAACTAATGAGAACAGGCCTCACACACACACACACACACACACACACACACACACACACAAAACGTACACCTTTTTAAAAACAAATGCACAATATGTAATTTTAAAGCATCTACACCATTTATTTAACACAGATATGTTTAAAGATGCACCAAAACGAATTTCAGAAATCTCAAATATATTTGTCATTTATTTTATTTTTTGTCTTTCTTCATCAGGATGATTGGAATTTATTATTATTCCACCGCACACAGGCTGAAGTGAGGAATGAAGTGGCCCCACAATTCCATTTCCGAGTGAACTCGGCGGTGTATTTGCATACCGGCGACAGTCTTAAGCTGTATTACATGCCATGGGGAAAGTGTTGGAGGAAAGGCGGCTATACATCCAAAGTGATGAAGTGTTTAAAAATGTGTGAGAAGCAGACTCATGGCAGCGCACGCTGTGGGATCATTAAGTCAGCTCGGCTTCAAAGTGCAAACGCAGGCCTGAGAAAGCCTATTACCAGCCACGGCAAAGCTGAACACTCCACTAAACGCCGCGCTGCTTTCATGTCTCCTTTCACCGATAACGCCATATCCGTTTAAGATGTAAACACCTCCTATTGAGCGAATAAATTAAATAAACACGTCGCATAAATATAAACAGACGTTCCTGGAGGTAATCACATAAACAGAGAATAGACACCCACATGGAGAGCTGGGAGGAATAGCTGACAGAGGATGTGTTTCTGTTTCATTTAAAATAAATATCTTAAACTGCTTTGCAAATATTCATAAATAAATCTGAGCTAAAGTTGCACTGGTTGCTAAGATAGATTAGTCAAAAACATTTATGATTTCCTGGTAGAAAGCAGCTGTATTATACTGGCTAGGATTGTAAAAGGGGGGAAAAAGTTATTTCTTTATTATTTCATTTCAAATATATTACTATGAGGTTTATTAGTAACATGATGAGCTGTTTTTTTTGTCTAATTAGCTTGAGTAAAGACAGGCTGGTGAGCACATGACTGTTTAATGCTGCATTCATTTAATTTTCGATGCAACTGTAAACGGATAAAACGTACACGTTGCTCGTTAATAAATAAAAAAATCGCAACCTAAAAAAATTGGGCTGTCAAGGGAACGTGAACAACTCCGGGGTAACTCTACTGGTTCTTTAATACTAACATTTTGTGTCACTTGTGTAAGATTTAAGTCTTTCAGTCCTTGCTTAGAAAATGAACTTTTGTTTTGTTTAAAAACAAACACTTTTTTAACTAAAGACATCAGCAAAGCGCAGAAAGCCGTAATTGGTCACTGCTTGCAATAGCCATGGTTGTGTTGTTTATTTATTTATTTTTTCAAATGATGTTTCATTCTGGGGTTTTTTTTTTTTTTTTCATTATTAATTATTTTTTAAATGTTTATATCATTATTCTTGTAGCTGCTTTATCTCAGTAGATTACAATTGGTCGTCATTTCTCTTGGAATTTGTTTCTAAAAAGTCGACTCATTTCTACACTGATTCCTTTTATCATATCATCGTTTATTGTATTTTCTACTGATAGACATTTAAAAAAAAAAAAAAAACCTACATGAATTCAACATCTCCCTTGTGCATGCCTGATATCCGGCTCTATAACTATTAATACCTCCCCTTACTCTTATCTCTTTCCCCCTCTGCAGTACAGTTTATCACGTACAGCTGCGTGAACCAGAAACCTGAGTCTGAAGAGAAAAGAAAAGAGTAGAAATGTGACACCGTCGTGGTGGAGGATGATGTCTGTCCATCCAAATCACATCATCGAAATGTTAAACATGAAGAATGTCAGTGCCGTGCTTCTTCCCTGGATATAAACGACGGAGCGATACGCATCGTACTGGCAGCGTTTAGCTAAACTGATGACCTTTATGAGCACCGGGTGCCAAAGTTCACGAGCCTGGGGCTTGACGTGCTTCCTCACAGGGGTGTGCTGGGCTGATAAGAGTCGACTCGACCTTCTCTTCACATCACACACACACACACACACACGCACGCGCGCACGCTTCTATTATATGTGTGCATTCTTCTTTTGCTGGAACAAAGTACAGTATAAATAACTGATCACGTCTAAAGGAACTTATTGGTGAATGAATCAATCAGATGATTTTAACTGAATACACCTGCATTGACTAATATACTGCCTATTCACAATTAAGCATACATCCAAATTAGCATAACTTGATTACTAAATGTTGATAATGAACTAGTCTCTGGGAGAAAAAGTTTTCTCAATTATCCACCACAAACACAATAATTAAGCCATAACATTATATTAGTCATTAGTCAACTTCTTAATATTAAGCATTAATGCTGTTTGTTCGTGTTAATTATGTATTTCCTTACTGAACATAGTGATCTGAAATGATGCTGGGTGGGAATTAAAGTGGTGAAACTGTCCGGGAAATCTGGGAAATTTTCTGAAAATGAGTGGGAATAAAAATCATCGGAACATTGTTTCTATATATTGTCGTTTCTAGCAACATATTCCGAATAGATTATTATTTAAAATTCAATTAAATGAAAGTTAAATGAAATGTAACTTTAAAAGAAGAGTGAGGTTGTCCTAAAATGTTGAGTTCACTGAAACTCCCAGTAAGTTAGCGCAATAAGGCAATCAAGCTAAATTCTCACATGCGCTTCGAAGAACTTTAAGGCAAAAGGTAACTCACTGTCTTTTTTTTTGTGTAAAACAAATCATTTTTTTACACTGTTGTTTTAGACATTTTTAAAAACAAAATTTGTGTTTAAAAAACTTTATTAAAAATTGATTTATTACTTTGTCTTTCGATGATAAAAACAAACTCATTGGATTCAAGTCTGGGATTTCCGTTTCTTTCATTTTTACATCGTCACATTTATAAATATGTGTGGAAAGTAAGGCTATGAGAAGTTGCAAACATTAGCGCAACGTTCGATGTTTAGCAAACGTTCAGACAAATAACTTCAAACGTGAATCAAGCCCGCTATAACTGCTCTTTTTATCATTTGTTGCATGAACGTGCCAATCCGTTTAACATCTCTTATGGCTTATTGCGTTAAACAAACATTTAAAACGGGTCGTTGGTGAAAACAGAGCGAGGCGTTGTTCTGCCGCTCCTGAGCCCCGCAGGACATTACGACTATTAGCACTAGAGCAGTAAAAGTCCACTCGGCGCAGGTGTCCCAGGGGTCTGAGCACCGAGGGGTCAGCGAGCCGGAGCTTTGCTTTACTGTCACCATCACTCTTCTACGAGACGTGTTAGAGGGGGAAAAAAAAGGCCCTCGGTCCTATCTGAGCAGAGGAACCCAAATGCGCTTACCAGATGTTCCTCCTGATGGATCTGCGCTCTGGATTACGGGCTTTGCCTCTTGCACTCTCGTCGTGGAGGCCGTTTGTAACCTCGACAGATGGGAAGTGACATCGCATGATGTCAGGAAACCGTCAAGCGGGGCCTAATTCCGATCACGTGTTACATATCTTGGTCTCACGGCTACACAAAAGGGCATCTTTCATCGTCCGTTGGAAAATGCGATATTGTCAAGGTTTTTTGTTTTGTTGTTGTTTTTGACAAAAGGTTACGTAGATGACATTACAATCCACGGACATTTCTGATTGACAACGTGACCTTTGTGTAGTCCTGAAAAAAAGAGATCCGAATGTAACAGATTTCTTCATATTAACTGCTGTGTTGGAATATATTACTCAATAGTGTTCGTTTTATACTCGATGAACGATATGCACACACACACACACACACAAAACAAACAATCGCAGAGGGTTTTTTTTTTTCCGGACAGTTGCAGATTCATGAGGGAGTGTGAATATGAATGCGTATGTGCAGATCGTAGAGCAATAAGTCAACAGTTGTTAAGGTCACACGTTGACAGACTCCATTTGAATTACTTTCAAGCATTCAGCGCTGGCTGTCAGGCCAATTCAGAACGCAGGCCTGGGTGTAAACGCTTCACGTGGAGGCTTTAGGTGAACAGAAAAGGCAGCGGACGTTCAATATTTTAATATTTTACTAATCATTTAATTATTCCGCCCACTCGGCGAACGGATTAGAGCGATTCTGACAGAACCACAGAACCACTTACGGGCGTAAAAGACAAAAAAAAAAAGAAAGAGAAGTGATATAGATTCAAGCGAGCACTTGGCTGAGTGGTGCAGCGGGTCGATGCTGAAACGGCTAATCCGTGCAACGTGTAGGCGGCGTGATTAACGTTCCTACAGCTGACGTGCGGCATTAAAAAAAAGACAAATTGCTTTGAAACTGTGAATACTGCAGGCATGTGAAACTATGAAACTATGAATAATTGGCAGAGAATGATGTGCTAGCTTGGATTAGCAACTCAAAATGCAGTTTAGGACTAATTGTGTTAAGTGAAAATAAACTGGCACTTTTGTTCCTGGGATAATTAGGCTTTCAATGTTTGCTAGAGCGATTGTGGTGCTTTTTTCAAGTGAGCCCTCTAGCTTTCCCAAAGGGAAGCGAGCACTTTCTGTCTCTGTGTGTGTGTGTGTGTGTGTGTGTGTGTGTGTGTGTGTAAGGAGGAGGAAGATAGCTAACGGACTTATATTAGTGTGGAACTCTTTGTAGTGAAGAATAAGCCATGTACGCTTTCAATTTGTTAATTGTGTCGCTTTTCGAGACTCCGTTTTGCAGGAAAATTTTAATTAAGTGAATAGAAATGTAAGAAAATTTGAAAGTTAACCATATTTAACCAGATTTTAAACATTGTTTTATTGACTTTAAATAGACACGTTTGGTCCTAGCGTTCGTAAATAAACTGTTACCGGTCAATAATATGAATGAGGTGCCATTTTTTAAAACTGTTTTTCAATGTAAGAAAATATACATTTAATCATTTGAATTTCTTTTGTCTTTTTTTTGGCAAGGTTTCTAAGCTGACAAGCTGCATTTTGATCATTTAATAGTGCAAAATGTAGCATCGCTGAGCATTTTAGCAAAATGTCGTTAGCTAGCTAATGATTCACTTAAAATGTATTGTTGTTTACTTTTAATTCATCAATTACTTTCAGTCTATAATTTGACTAACAGGGTTATACTTTCGAAGTTCCCTCTCCAGGCAATATCACAATATCAATGAAAACAGAATGAGAAAACGTACTTTTCCGTGAAGTTGATGATGCAACTTCCTGTTACACAGTGCTGAATGTTCAGCTGAACGAATGACTAAAGCGTACGGTTTTCATGACTGATAACAAACTCCTGGAAAAGCGTGTTTCACGCAGGCGACGTTAAATGGATTCACACATGAATGCAAATTTAGATTTATGACGTGTTTTAAAGAAAACATTTGAAGGTAAAGTCATATTATACAAATTATGGAAAATGATGTCGGAAATCGCCACGTTCTCGATGACCTGAACTGAATAAACGTATTTAGCTCAGATGTTGCATGATGACTGCTGGATATGTTGCTTTCCATCCCGTACGTGCATAAAGTTACACCACAGCATTGTTGAGTTCTTGAATCTGATTGGTCAGAAAGTGTTTCTGTAACAGTAGCTCTATATCTATAAAATCTATATACTCATGCACTTATTATAATACAATATTGTTTTTTTTTACAGTAATTCATATGGAAGTCTAATAATACAGTGAATGCATTGTTATTTAACATAGGAATCTTTTTGGAAGGAGTCTCCAGTGTCAGCGAGTTTTAAAGACTTTGCTCTTTCCGGTTTCTTGACAAACTGTGTTTTTTAGCCGTGATATCTTTATAAGAAAGAAAAAAAAACGAGAGAGGCGGGTGAGGGACCGACTGTTTACAGCTGTAACACAATTAAATGCAGCAATGCATGAAAAGAAGTATGTGAAATCGCTGTGGTGTAAGAGGACAAGCGCACGTCGGGATTTGGTGTTAACATCAAAGTGGTAAGTCCTTATTTATGACAAAACAATGCGAATCAATCTGGAGACTCTGTCCTGAGTTTCATAACCGTGCCTTCATCCTGGACCGGGTTTCTCTCCGTTTCTCTTCATCTCTCGGCTCCTGTCACGGTGCCGGGCCACGGGGGTAATTGGAATCAGTTATTCAAAACATCTCTAAATGTGATTTAAATGGCGAGGATTTATTAGCATAGAAGGAAACCATTAAAACAGAGCCGGGAGAGGGGAATTCCGTTTTGGGAGAAGAGTTGCAGGGGGTTGGGAGGGTTGACGAGAGTGATGGAGGGAAGGGAAGGGAAGAGAAAGGAAGGGGAGGAGAGAGCAAGGGGGAGAAGAGAAAGCAATTATTGGATGTAAAGGCCATGACCAGAGCTCCCGCCGTCACTGAGAAATCAAATCTGTCAGCAATTAGGAGGATCTCAGGGGGCCGGACAGGCCTCGCCGCTGGACAATAGTTGTGCTGAGACAGAGGAGAGGAGAAAAGGGTCCGGGGCAATTATAAGAGATGATAGAGTAGCTTTATTTATCCAAACAGCAGGTTACTCTCACATTCGACCCCTTTTGTCACTTGCTGCGCCTCTGAATAGAGCGCCACTTCAACCGGACGGTGTTCCACCCTTCTCCTATTGTCCGAGCAGCTAGTTCCTGAAGTGGGCATGCTTTTCAAAGCTTGATCTCATTCTCCCGCACTCGCCCTCAAGAGCCGATCTCCGTGCTTTACATCTGAAGCTATTTATTCGGAAAAAGAAGAAGGGATGGCTGGGGGGTGCCCACTTTTCCGACATGTACTCAGTATCAAAGGGCAGTGGCTCTTTGAATGGGTCAAAAGGTCCTCGTCGGAGAACAGAGGACGAGGAAAAGGATTAGAGGTCGGGAGTGTTTAGCCTTCAGATAGGTGCCACCGCAAAAGAGTTACACCATGACGTGATGCGGCGGAGCTCCGTTGTTTCGGGGGTTTTTTTGTACCACGCAGCAGCTCTTAAGTGGAAGGCTCAAGACGGCTTCTTTTTTTTTTATTTTTTAGATCGTTGCCGTATTGAGGTATACGATTAGTCTCCCACTTCATTATCCTGTCTAGCGAGCGCAGTGAAAGTTCAGGCAAACTTTCTGTGACGACGCGAGGATTTAAATGCACCTCTTGAAGAGTTTGTAACTCTTGACCAGGCTTTTTTTTTTTTTTTTTTGTGAACTTAATTAGTCCTTTAACCACTGATTTACAAGCACATCCGCAAGGAAACAACATGTTTGTCGTGCATTTCTAATTCTAATGAGCTGAAGCACGCAATGAATAAATTCCTATAACGCTTCAAGAATCTACTCATTTTCATTCAAATTAATTTCATTTTCTTCCGTTTCTCTGGAATAATTTCATTGCTTACAAAGAGCGTATGTCGTTTCGGATTAAACTCCCAGACAGATTGCTTCAGGACAACTTTAACATATGGAAAAGTCTCAGACTGATGATATCGATTAATTGTAATCGTTTAATTACATGCAGGACATTTGCAATGAAATCAAAGAATATTTAAAAGCAATTTCCATTCCCAGTTTTGAAAAAAAGCCGACGCTGATGGGAACCGTAATAAAAAAAAGTGGTTCATTATTAAAATGCTGACGAGTGAATAAAAAAAAGGAAGAGAATCAAACTTTTAATTATTTTTGCTTTTCATAATAGAATATTAAGACAGATTAATTTAGAAAGCAAGTAGAATAATTTAACATAATACGAAATAACATAACATACTAATTGATCGTTCGAAGTTTTCCAGGCGTCTGGTGATTCTTTTCATTTAAAGCACACTAAGAAAGTAGAAACTTTTTTTGAAGTCTTGTTTAATAGGAATTATAAAGTTGCATGCTAATCGTTCTGGGTTAAAGTTTCGGAAATGATGAGCACAGAGTAAAAACCTGAGGACTCGAAGAATATTAGATATTTCAGCTCATTTAAATATAATAGTTTGCATGTTTGGAAGTTCTTGGTCATCTACTAATTTGTAATCGGCAGTGTACATTGTTCTTGAAATAAAAATGTGCAGAAATTTAATATAACTCAATAACTGTAATTATAATTAACATTAAATATTTGTTTATTAGGTTTATTAGCAAACTAGTAAGTAATAAATTGGCAACACAACAGAGATCATGGACTTTTTTTTTTTTAAAATAATAAAATGTAATAAGATGAAAACCTCCGAAAACAACACACACACACACACACACACACACACACTCCAGTCCTTTATCTTTACTATTTTCCCTTTATTCATATATATCTGT
>JAQQZX010000039.1:26352757-26370781 GCA_030068355.1 Notoglanidium maculatum
CCTCCTCTGATCACGGCATTTTCTTGTCTTCTCCTGCTCAGGAAAATTGTGTGTGTGTGTGTGTGTGTGTGTGTGTGTGTGTTCCCGTACATGTCAATGGACGTCTTAATATGTTACACTATTTCTGTCAACGAAACCGCTCAGAGAGTATTTATGTCTTTTTTTTTCTTCATTTCACGCTCCGAAGTGCACTTCAAACCATTTCCATGAGGCACACACACACACACACACACACACACACACACACACACACACACACACACACACAAAAGCAATTGTTGTTCAGTATGTTCTCAAGCCAAAAGTTCCTCACACTCTACAGCTCCTCTACAAACATTCTGCATCCCCGATCCAGTGATTTAAATATTAGTCTCATTTTTCAAACATATTATTTTAACAGCATTGTGATTTGACAAAGAGGTGGTAGTAAAATATTTATACCTAAAACACCTTTCTAAATACTACTCTCTTAAACAAAAGTGGCACAGCTAACATTTTTGGCAGCAACGGAAACAGTTCAACAATTGTGGACTAAACATTTTTCAGAAAGCTATAAATATCTCTTTAGGGAAGCAAAATTCCTGAAATTTCAATCAACAAAACACATTACGTGCAAATTTGGATTAACTCGTGAAGTTCCACTGATGAGTCAAACAGACTGATATCTATAAGACAAATATAATAATAGAACTTTAACATAGTGATAGGTTTGAATTTCTACCTCTGTGGAACAAAGTAATAATAATAATAATAATAATAATAATAATAATAGAGTAGCTCTGCTCGAACACTTCATAATCTGAATCCAGGATCAGGAACCAATTGCGAAACAATATCTGGTAGAAAACGTCACCTCTTAAGTACATTTGCAAGGCACAAATTTAGCCCGGAAGCTTGAATGTGCTAAAAATGTGTTTTCTTTGTTTTAGTTAAAAAAAAATAAAAAAAATTTTAATATTAAAATAAAAAGACATATGAAAAACTTTATACATGCAACAATTTTTTTTGTCACAAAACAATCGACACAAAGCAGATTTCCATGTTGACCAAAACCAAAAATTTCTCAATTGAGTCGAAAGATTCATTACAATTTGTGCGTCGTTTTCTAGTACGAAACAGGGTGCTTTAACTTTCAGCAGCATTTTAGATTGCTGTGTCACCAACTGTTCATGTTAATAAAGAAATATACTAAAGAAGAAAAAGTATACCTCATAAAAAATTGGGATTCACCGTACTATAGTTTTCGACAGACGCTACAAAATTAGTCCAACAGCCCAAGAATACTGCAGAATTTTCTTTCTGAATTTTCCACACTTTCGCGTTTCATCTTCCAAACTGGTGTTTACCGTTTTTATCGATCTGTGATCGAAATTTATTCCGTTCTGCTTTTCCCCGTGATGGACGCTCTTGTACACGAAACCGTATGAGCGTTTTCCACGTGTCGAATGCTTTGTACGGATTCCTCAAAAGTGTTACATTTCTAAAATTAGCTTCTATGGACCGATTTTAATAAAAAAATGAATTAAAAAAGTGCTACAGATGATATTTCCAACATAAAACTAAACAGGTTTGACTTGAATACACATTAAAAGCTTATCCAGCATAATATGCACTTTTAATAGCTTGTAATAGCTATGGGCAGTAAATACAGGAATTACAGGTACAATTATAAATCATCTGTCGGACAGAAATTGCATTTAATTTGAAGAAAAATACCAGATAAAGTCAGATGCGTGTTATAATAGTAATAATAAGACATAATTTAGCTGCTGTCACGTGACTCCCGCTTTTATTCACGCTCACACACCTAGCACCTAGAAATAAATATCATTATTAAGCATGGTTTATATTAATGCACTCGTTTATTTTAATACGTTATCGGTTCGTACAGATGCAGTTGTGCGCTCAAACTAAACTGGATCGAAGTTTTCTGTAAGGAGGCATTTTTTTTTTTTATTTAGGGAAGGAGTCTCCGGTGTCAGACAGTGGTAAAGCTGTTACTTTAAGATTTCCGACATCTTCAGGACAGAGGAGATTATGGTTTTGTGGTTTATGCTGCATGGCAGGACGCGTTTGTTTGGGATTTTTTTTGTCTTATTAAGTTCAAGGTAAAAAAAAAAAAGAGAGGCTGGTGTGGAAACTGTGGCTGTAAGTCATAACTTACTTCGTGGAGGTAACAGCTCTGCTCTTCGCCGTGTCATCGATTACTTTCCTATAACAGCACGGCCTCGAGTGTTTTATTACGTAAAGATATCACATGAGCTATACGTGCAAGGCATACTGGGTATTTCACAGATGTAACAATTGTATTTGTGAAGTGTAAAGACATGATCCGGGTCGATAGGATATGGATTAAACGTTCATTAACTGGTTTAGATATTAGACTGAGGAAAAACGTGGTCCAGCGTGACTCCTTCATCATAATTCTGATCATTAATCTCTCTCCATATAGCGATAATTCGCCGCACACATCACGACTGCCAAAGAGGTGATCAGAGGTGCCATTAATTCTCAGGCAAAGTCCTCATTAATGCATAATCAGCGTCTTTATCCAGGCATATTTTAACGATGCCTGTAGGAACACCTCTGTTCGAATCTGATTACAGGGCACTCGTGTGACAGAGACGCCGGGCGACCGGTGATGCAATCCCCGAAGAGAAAGCCACCATTCATTAGACAGGTCTAATGTGATTGAAAGCACTTGTGCAAATAAACAGGGCGCTTCGAGTCGACGGGGAAGAATCCCACAGTCCGCAGGCCCGCACCAGACAGGGACTAATTCAGCTCGGCCCTTTTGTCGTATTAATCCCACGCAGCGGCGTTCGCGGCTCCTTATAAATTGCATCTAATAGGCTTCAAATCAGGGCCTAATTAAATCTGCATTAACTGTAATGAATCGGAAAAACGGAGAGCCCAATTTATTGAAAGCTGTGTTTAGACAAGAGGGCGCTTCGATAATACATGACGCAATCCCGGCTCTTCGGGATCATCTCCTCTTTCTAATGCAAACCTCCTGTGACTGTGTGTGTGAGAGACAGAGCGAGAAAGAGAGAGAGAGGGAAAATTCAACAGCCACGAAGAGGAAAAAAGAGAGAGAGAGAGAGAGTCTAAGTGTCATCCCCGTTCGGGCCCTAATCATTACAAGCTTTGTTAGAGGTTAACTTAGCAACATTAAGACATCTTTAGCATCAGGAAAACACAGATGGAGAGCAAGTGTGCCAATCAGCATCACAGGTGCTCATAATTGTCCGCCTAATTGCTTCATTATTCCTCGCAGGTCCCCGGTCTCGCCTGAGCATCTGCGGTTCCATCACATCAGCGTTCGTCAGATCCCTCAACAGCGTCCATGAGCCGCCTCTCCGGAGTTTTAACATGTATCTGCATGTTGCCCTTATTTCCCCCGAGGACCTCGCTTTTATTTATTCCTCTCGACTCGACTCAAATGGACTTGACTCTAAACCCCCTCCTAAAGTCTCCCCCCCAATACTTTTTTTCTGGAAATTCCCACGGTGCAGGGAATGATCACTACACTTAGGCCAAATTTGTCGTCGGATATCTTATTAGGAAAATAGAGTATAAGAGACGGGAAAATCCCACATCAATTATATCCGTTAAAAGTGCTGCGTGGTGTAGTGTGTGTGAATCAGGGCAGGCGACAGCTCATGGAAAAGACCGGAGTCGTCCCAGGAGAGTTCCTAAACAGACCGGAGGTGGCAGGGAATCACACGTCTCGAGTGGGTTCGGCTCAGCGGAGGTGGTGGGGGAAGAAAAAAAAAACATTGTGATTTTTGGTCAGTGAAGCAGCTGACAGGTTGCGAGGTGTGTGTTTGAACTGACTTTGTCATGTGTGTAGTCAAGCAGTCACTACTGAGTCTGGAAAGTACTGAGAATTAAATGTATTAAACAGAACATCTCATTTTCCATCACTAACTTACAATATAGGAAATAAGTATAAGGATTCATACTTAGAAATTAAGGACAGAAAAAATGAAATAACATCTATTATGAGGAAAGGTGCCAAAAATATATACACAAATAAAAAAATATAACTGGTGCTAAAAGATTGTTTTGTATTGTTTAGTTCTGGTGACCACATATTTGAGAAAGTTACTGTATGAACTGTATTGAGATATTAATGTTGTTTAAGATAAAGGTTGGCTTGATAGAGTTACAACTGCTGTTTGTGATAAAGTTATGAACCATCATGTACGTTAAAGTTACAGATCATTATTTATGATAAACTTCCCAACTGTCACCTATGAAAAGTTACAACTGCCGTGTATTGTGACGTTACAAACCGCTGCATACGATACAGTTACAGATCTGTCGTGGGAAATAAAGCTACAAACGGATACAGTTACAAACCAAAAGTTAAAAATGATAAAGTTACAAAATGTTGCGATGTATTTCGCCTCCTAATGTTTTTAACATCACCACTCAAACCCAATCTGTGGACTGGGTTGCAGCTTGCTTATAAACTACTTCATCTATAAATTAATAATCCATTTGTGGTTTTGTTAAAGAAAGAAAAACAAAAAGCTCATAGAAAGAAGTGTTTTTCGCCACTCTGCCTCACGACTCAGGCCTGCGAGCACCAAGCTGAGATCTTCCCTTATAACGACAGCATCCTGAGAAGATCTCAGCCCCAGAAATCAGGTGAGAAAAAGGGTGAAATCATACGAGGCGAGATCCCCGTGCAGCCCTAACCAACCTTCTGCCCACCCACAGAGTCAATGAGGCAGTCATGTATGCACGTTCATGCTCCTCAAGTCTGGGCTTGTGCAGCGCAGGACTGGACCAATTATCTCAAGCCGAGTGGGAATACACACACACACACACACACACACACACACACACACACACACACACACACACACACACACCATAGACGTACACAGATGTACACAGGCTACACCCACGACCCATGAACCCCTGCTGAAAATTGCCTCCATGTATCAATCACATGCTTTTTGTTTGACTGTAGGATCAAAATATGCCTTGTTCGAGGTTTTTATACTCCACACACAGATGACAAACGCATTTTGGTTACTGAATGACTCCCTTATTGAGCAGAATCATCCAGGAATGACCCCAAAACCCATCCAGAGGAGGAAAATCAACTTGCGTCACTTCTATTCAGCATGTCCAGTCCTCTTTAATGCGATATGTATTTTTTTCATAACATTTTTTTAGTTAACTAATTATTCAAATCATTCTTTATTCTGACAAGATTTCCAAGCTCATGTGAATTTTTTTTATTTATAAACAAACAAACAAATAAATAAAGTGCGGCTTTCCATGATTCTGAGAAACCACAAAAGCCCAAACTCCTCCTCAAGTTACAGAGTCTGGAGGTTCCTTACAGGAAACATTACCATACTGACAATTATATGTGTTTTCTTTGTGTTATCCTTTTATGTAGCCCTCCTGCCATATAATCTCTGTGAAAGAGCTGTTATAGAACTATAGAAACAATAACATATTAGTCCAAGTGTATTAATATAAACCTGTGATTTGCCTCACAGCTGGAACTACTGTCAGAGCCGCTGTTATGGACAATGAAACACCTTCTGACCAATCAGAATCGAGAATTCAGTAGCGCTGTTGATTTTTTGCAGTGTATGATAGGACGTAATTGTGTTTTTGTTTTGTTTTTTTTACTTTTGTTTTAATGCCTCCATATTATATCTTCAGCCAAAAATCTGAAACAGACCATGTTGAGAGCATCTGATTGTCTTTAGGAGTGAAGCTCCTCGGGGAAGCTGTTTTGTTGTTGAACATGTTTATCCCCCGATCAGTCAGGGTTAACCCATCCTGACACTTGTTTTTATTTGTTCCCAGCAGTACTTTGACAAACCTGTTGCCTGTTCAAGCCGTTAAACTCATCCTTAATCAATCCGACTCTCCTGTGAGGCCTAAGCGCGCAAATCTGCCCTCCAGTTTTGACGACACTGTCTCGTAAACAACGAGTCCCACTTCCTCATGCAGCTCCAAATTAGCTACAGATGTGTGTGTATGTGTGCGGTTGTGTTTGTGTGGATCATCCTGTGGGAAGGAAAGAGTTAATTAAATTACCGTCTGTTTTGAAAAAGCGCTGTATGTTCGTCTCGTCGCACCAGATGATGATGGGCATGTCCACACCTGTCCTCGCTTCCTTCTGGCGCACTGGAGCTAGCGAGTGTCACACACACTCAGGTGTGTTTCCACAGCGGGGCTCTTTCACACACATTTACCGTGACGGGGGACGCGCGATCACAACACGCCGAGCGTCATTTAGAGTGGCGAACGCGACAGCTGCTCTGGAAAGCTGCCAGAGAAACTGGAAAATCGTTTAGTATGGCTACTGTACAGTTGAACGGAAATGTTTAAGTAAGCCCACCTGTGATCGTCTAAAGCGGAGATGTAAATTCTTAAATCGAATATATATAAATATATACGTACCACTCTAGTATATTATTCTGGTGAATTAATGATGATGAACGATAATGCAAAACACGAAAAAGGGGAGGGGCTTGTACCATGTAATGGACAGATCCAACAAATTTTCAACTGTTTTTGCATCAAACAATATGTACCCCATTGTTGAATAGCGTTCAACTCCCTGCTAGCAAGCGACAAGATGCTTATGTCTCTTGTGGGCGTGTACCAAACCCCTGCTGCTCATTGTAGGCGTGGCTTTCCTCTGAGATTCTGAACTAGCCAAAACGTGTATCAAACAGCTATAACTATAAACGAATTTCCACACACCAACTTTTGTTTAAAATGGATTTCGGTGTAATTTGATGCTAGGCTTCGTTCCAGCTTGGCTTATTGTCCTAGCTACTCACCAAAAGCATAAAGACTCTCAGCTACTTCCTGCCAAACGTCATTTTTCTTTGTAATGTCTCTATGAATAACATACAGTGAGTGCTCATGTTTAGTGGCTGAGTTTAATAAACAACCGCAACACACGGGTTTTTGCATTGATATTAGCGACCTCTGTCTTTCTTGGGGAAAACTGCACGCAAGAAGAAAAAAGTCAGGCTGAATTACGGTACTTTACATACTACTTTAGTTAAATGACATTCTTGAGATAACATCAACAAACCTCTTAGCATGATTTCACTCCTGATTGGTCACGGTGTAGGTTCGGGGGCGGAGTTTTTAGGGGATGTGGCTGAATTTGGTCAGATTTGAATGAAATGGAGTGTGTATGATTGCTAATCCTAGCCTAAACAATAACAAGTCAGATCAAATATTATCACCGTCTCGCCTGAGACTTTTTAGTGAGATATGGTGCTCATAGGGGTTCTTCGCTAACAGCAGGGTTTTACGGGTGGTTTTAAAGGTCTTAGAACAAAACTACATCCTGAAAAAAAATCCTCCAGCTTGGAATCTAAAAAGTAGTTTTGGGAAGTGATCTGTTTTCATCGAGCAATTATACGCCTACTTGATCTTCCTTTTATTTTATTCCCATTTTTGCCCAAAGTGTTAGAACAAATTTAAGGAGCTCTCCACGAATAAACCCATCCCCGGGACTGGATGGAGACGTCACGTCCACAGCTAAGAAAAAATCCTTCATCCTGGGTTTGGAAGGAGGCAAGAGAGACAATTTGAAAAACTCTATTGACACCAATTATTAATTTCAATTCATGTAACCCCACTTAGTCCCGCAGTTTAATTAATGAGCCTCGTTATCATGTGGGTTTAGACGTAATGGACAATTGCTGAGTGTTTACCATCCAGGAGCCGAATCCCGCCTCACCTCCTCGTTTTCTTTTTTCTAATATACTGCCAGCAAAGCGAGGGATTAACCGTGTTTGTCATTCTTCCCGCAGCTGTTTTCTAATGCAAAACATGGAGCTGAAGGAGGAAAAGTATTGTGTGGTGATAAAATTGGAAGCGCTGGTTTGAAACAGCTACCATGGTCAGAGGAACGGGCTAAGCTCAGCTTCACCTAATCCACGCTGTAATTCCTGATCTAATTAGTAAAGAGGGACGGTGAAAAGAGAGTGAAAGAGAGATTAGTTCTGTGAAAACATGGCTTGAGAAACTCCTGCAAACTGTGTGTGTACCGTGAGAGACTTATATATTTATAGACACGACGCTTCACACAGCTGTTGTTCTATACAGTCATGTTTGTGTATAATTGCGCACAATTTATATATAATCCCGCAAATTTGGAAAGCTCAAAATCCACTTTAGCGCAAAGTGGAAATTTTAATCTTTGATCAAGGCTTCACGTCCACTTACGGTGACAAATCATAAGATAAACGATAGAACGATGAATCATAAGATATTTTCTACATGTCTAATTTATATACATTTTGTTCCGCTGAATTCCTGAATACTTGCAATAGACAAAAAATTTGTTCAATATTAACGCAAGGAATAAAAAAATACAAAAACCCCCAAAAGAACAAACAAACAAACACCAGAAAGGTTTGGAGGCGAGTATTATTAGTGGGGTGCATAAACTTTTGCACGCACAACAATGCGTTAAACTCAGTAAATAGATATATTGATTATGCAAAAAATATGTTTTTTCTTTCAAGTGCATTTTATGTTTGAAACAATTTATTACAATATCAAATAAAACAATATTATTAGTAATGTATTAAATATATTATTAGTATGTTAATGTGTAGGAATTAACTATGCCTCTACAAATACTACTACTATTAAAAAATAATAATACGAATGATAATAAGAAAAGTAAATAAATAAATGGGTAAATAATGGTCTGTACTGCTGTGTTCATGTCTATGAGTTGTTGTAAAATATCTGCAGTAAAAAGGTATAATTCTGAGCTTCCTGTGATTTTTAATACAAAGACACTGCAATATATTAAAATATTGCATATTTGGATGTCTAGCATCCTGTGTGTTTCATTCCAGCGGTATTAGTTTCTGTCTCGCACTGAATGGAGCATTGGAGTTCCCTCAAACCTGGAATTAACACATTTCAAAGGCAGAGCTGTTAACATAAAGGAGAGTCACAAAAACAGGATTAATGCAACAGCTTAAAACACTTTACCGGAGCGTAATCATACGTTGACCCACTTAGCTCTGTGTAATGTTTTCTCTGGCGTCAAACTCGCTCTTTTTTCACGAAGCGATGTTCTACATGCAAAAACACGGACGTCAGCGTTCGCAAGGTTCATCACACTGAATGTGTAAAGACCGAGAGTCCTGTCGTTTTGGCTCGATGAGCCGTTTTCGGAACATTTGAGGGTGAAATGCAGTTTTGTCAGAGTAACAAGGAAGAAAGAAACGATGAGTCATTTCAGACGACGAGTCAAATCCTGCTTAAAAATGATCCGATTCGACGGCCCACTTTCCTGGAAAACCATCAGGACAAATTTCTCACAATTTCAAAAACAGGTTGTTTTTTTTTTTTTTACATTAAAGTGTTGGTTTGCGGAAACGAGTTCCTTCGCTCGTCAGTGGACGTTTAATAACCTTTAGATTGCAGCGGTAACAGGAGGCCCTGGAGGGTCAGATGGACGCTACTTGAACATTCCAAACACTTGAGTGGAGAAGAGGAGGTGTGCTCAGAAGTGCCACGTCAAAGATTTCAATCCTGCGCGCTTTGTAGCGTCTCACTTTCCTCGAACGTTCGAGGTGGAGGACGCTAATCCTGTCTTTGTCACCCGGGCCGATTCAGGTGCTCTTATGTTCGGATGTTTTCCGATGAACGCTTTCCGTCATGAACGGCTATTCGGTTCATAAAAGTGTGCTTGTGCTGTTTTGTGAATGTCTTTGAAATGAATATTGATGTGGGAAAATCACACCAGAGCCATTTTATTTAGGAGATATTTCATTTATCTCCGTTTTGTAACAGTTTTCAGTTAAATGTAACTTTAAATGGATAAAAATGTTGCTCTTAAACATTCCAAAGTTGCAGCCATTCATCAGATCCAATAAAATTGCTTTGGCTTGTTAGAATTTCTTATGAAATTTGCAGAAAATTGATAACGATATGGCTGCTTTTTTCATAGAAATGACATCATAAGCTAACCTTCGCAACGTTGCGGGAGAATTGGGCTGGAATTGAGGTTTTTCCCTTAAAATTCCTGAAAAAGAACATATGGGTTGAGATTGTGTGTACTGGAACCCTGCAGTTTGCACAACAGAGTGAAACATTTATCTAAATGAAGCCTGAAAGAAGAGTGTGTTAAGGTCGAGGCAGGCCCTTGTGTGTGTTAATAACACATGCGAGGCACAGCGGCATTGTTCCTGCACGAGGATAACAGCAGATATTAACAGGACACACAGGAGTTCCTATCAGGAGAGCGAGAACCGGGGACGCCACGGGGCGCGCAGCCCATTTAGTCCACTTATCTAAAGTCTCTAATTACTGGCGTTTATTTGATAAACAGAAAAGGAAGAATGTGGAAGATGGTTCAACAGGAGCTGAAGGGGATTAATCTGAACGTCTTAAACAGAGAGAGAGGGAAGAAAACATCTTTACTGCAATCCCTGATGTGCTTCTTTAATCATGCAGTAATTAGGAGCAGTTTCATTTGGCACTTTCAGAGATTGGCAGAAATAAAAAGGGGAAAGACTATCACACTCTTTGCACAGATATGATGTGCTATTGCACTTAGAAGTACCGAGGGAATTAACCTTTTTTTTTTTTTTTTTTTTTTAACCAGAGGCCAAAAAATGGAATTTCCACCTGCCCGTGTTCAGCACCGGATCTGTTTGTGATGTCACACTCCACAGTAATGGGTAACGGCTCATACGAAAGAAGACAATACCAGGGTTAAATGCTATCATTTTATTCTTGCAGCTGTTTGTTATCAAGAAAGCTTTAGTTCTGCTGTCCGTTTTGTCTCTGTACCAGTGTTATTGTGGAGAGACGCCCAGCAGGGGGCTCACACACCTCCCATTTCCCATCGTCCTGCTCACCAGCAGCTAACCACAGAGTCACGTTACTCTACACACGGAAACCCAACAGTGTCCTGACTAACCTTATAACATACCTGCAGCGGTAGAACACTTAATCGGTTTATATTGATTGAAAACGTCCGATAAATCGAAGTGGATCACCAGTGTGCTGCTAGAAAGGTTTAAAAAAGGCTGATTTATGCGTATGTTTGCACGCAGCTGTTAACATACTCATACGTAATGCGAATGTGTACACTAGGGGGCGGTGTCTCATGAACTAAACAAGGATGTACAGAATAATAGTTAGTTTGCCACTCTGAATTGTTTTCGATCTCCTCGTGTTTAAGGTACAGCGGCGAGCAAAAAATGGATGCCTGTATATTTTGTGCATATTCTCCTCCTCGAAACAGTGAACTGTACAGAAGCAAACCTTTTTCTATTATTGATCGAATGAGTTTTCTATAAGGAGGTTTTTTTTTAACATTTATAAAAGGAGTCTCCAGCGTGGGTGCTTTGGAACGACTGTTTACAGCTGCTATAATGCAAGCGATAACAGGAGAGTAACGTGTCTTGTGGACGTTCCACAGCATTTAACTATACGAAAATGAAAAGTGTTAAAAAGTCTTTGTTTAAGAAATAAAAGAAGTAATTGTTGGCAAATGACTGTGGTATAAGAAGAAACACTTATGAGGGGGTGAATAAAATTAAAAAAACAAACAAAAAAAAAAACAACGCTGGGATTTCAAGAGTCACCCTGTTGTTGTCGTTGATTATTTTCTTATGAACAGCGCACAATGCGAAGTGTTTTAGGCCCTAATTAATCATCTCACACGTTCCTGCCAACTGATCCTGACGTCGAGGTCTTTTCCAGACCACAAGAATGTCAAAAACACTGAAAAACAGAATATTCCATCAGCAAGCATTTTCAAATAAAATAATTCATGAAAAAAAGCGCACTTGTTCTTGTGTTTTTGAAGTCATCATTCCCTCTCTCTCTCTCTCCCTTTCTCCTCCACACCCCGCTCTCGTTCCGCAGCAGCTAAAATAAAGAGCCGGTTTCACAGGCAATCTCAGCCTTGTTTGTGTAAGGTAATTACTACTCGTCCTCCCGTCACGACAGTTCTGATGATGCATGAAAATAACCGTTGCCCTACTTCAATCAGAACCGAGAAAAGAAAAGAGAGAGAGACAGAGAGAGAGAGAGACGGGGGATTGAAACAAGGGATGAAAGACGGAGAGAAAGAAAAGGAGAGAGAATCAGTCTCTGATTAATTAGCTGGAGTTTGGTAATCAGTTTAATAAGGCTGAAGTTGCCGGTGAGAGGTCCCCTTTGGCCTGGGCCTCACTAAGCTGAGCACGTTCTCTCATCGAGTAAACACACAGCACCCGATTTACATA
The DNA here is from genome assembly GCA_030068355.1 of Notoglanidium maculatum. NCBI lineage: Eukaryota > Metazoa > Chordata > Actinopteri > Siluriformes > Auchenoglanididae > Notoglanidium > Notoglanidium maculatum. Next base: position 26,365,027 of record JAQQZX010000039.1, read on the forward strand.
AACAGTTGCTTTTTTTCCCCTTTCTGTCTCTCGGTATGTGTGTGTTTGAGTGTCTCTACTTCACTGAGCCAGCCTTAAAGCCTCACGCCAATGCTCAAGTCGCTCGCAACGAGGGGGCAAGGCAAATTCATGAATTTTTCAGGGGATTTATAGACTAATTAAATCCGGGAATTGCCGGTGCTGCTTCCTGCATGCACAACAGCATGACGTCAGATTGTCAGCGTTCAGCTAACTCTTCCAAATCATTAGCGTTCAGTCGAAACGCTCGCTTCATGAGTTTATATTTGAACCGGTCATTTTTAACAGCGGCTTATTCTTCGCTATTAGTATCTCATCGCAAAGTCGTATACAGTTGGTCAGGTTACGAAAATAACCTTTCTCCTGACTCTAAATTCTGAACGGTTAAACTTAGGCTGAGGTGCGTATTCACCGTTTACCACTTTTCATAACTGGTATTACGAAATAAACTTAGCTGTCTGTTTTTTAGCTACGTCATTACGGATGGTACATGGTATTCATGCAGTTATATGCTAAAAAAAGATGTAGCTTTGTGTTATAATTTCTTTACAAATCTGCAAGAAGGTAATAATCCAAAACAAGGGCTAATTATACTGAACGCCAGCTTCTATTCTATCTACACAGAATCTACACAGAAAATCCAAATACTGTTAGGAGCATGAAAGCAGTAATAAGGGCAAAAGATGGGCTATTAATTAAGTAACTATTAATATCTCGACATACACTATTTAACTATTTTGGTTGATGAAGTATTTGTGAAACATTTTTGAACACGTGCATTGATGTAAACTTGTCAACGCTGATTCAATATATTTTAAATAGTTTAGTATAGAATTTTAATGTAAATATACCGGAAACTTAGAGAGAGAGTTTATTTTGAGGCTCAAAAAAATCTGCGCCTAACTTCATGCAAATATTAATTTTGACTATATATTGTGCGCTGCACATTTTTATACTTAAATAAAAAACAACAACATAAAAGGCACAACCGGAATGATTCTGATACGGACTGAAGTGTCCGGCCCATAATACCAACCAACATAATACTACTTCATGGAAATCGATCGAGAAGAAGAAACTTCCGAATAGTTTTTCCACAAACTTAAGTTGGCGAGGCTTCGGTAAGCGCCCGCGTAACCGGCACGGTTCATGACGGTACGCTGTTACAACACAGGGAAATAATTTAAGCTGTGTTAAGTGGCCTTTTGTAATTCAAATGATAAATTATGCTTGGCAGAGGGTTTAGAACGGCTTTGACAAAGCGATGCCATTGTTTGCGCCGGGACGAGGTTTTAGGCAGCCCCGAATTGAGGGAATTACTTTAGAGAGTTCCTCAAAGTTCCTCAGGGTTTTGGAGACAAATTGGTTCGGCGCTCACTGAGCACGCTCGAAAAGTCTCCACATAAATGCTTCGACACACAACTAATGCTCAAGATGCACAGCCTCATGCATAGTCTTGTCTTTGCCATTGTTCTACTTACAGGTTCCACTTTTTGGTTTAAGATCATTACGGTTGTCTCAATAATAAGTGGCGTTTTTGGGTTAAGATGAGGTCGTGTCAGGTTCATCCCACAAATGTGGTTAACATTAGCTGATCCCTAATCAAGCTGGTTCCTCGCCATACTTGCGCTCTTTGCTTAAGAAGTCGAGAAGACGGTTACGTGTCATCCATTGCTCATGCGAGCGCACACTTTATAGTATGACTAAGAAAACAAATCGAGCTAATGTTGATTACGTAACCTAAAATCATTAAGCCGTGCAAACCCCACCGCAGGCTGTTTGGAGTTCGGCGATGAGACGAGGGCATCGCCTTGATGGGGTTGCGACCCTGGAGCTCTTGAGAGGTGAATCATCTGCCTCGGGTGTGTTTACACAGCCAGCGGGTGCGCCGCGTCATCGGCCATTTGTTGTGATCAGTGAGTCACGCCTACGCTCCAGTTTAAAGGAACGTAGACGCTGGCCTTTCTGTGTACGTCGGTTTTTCTTGTGTGCAATTAAAGCCAAGCTCTGGAGAGTAATTATGAATGATGCTCCCTTACCATTAGGACGCGTTGTCCTGATCAATGATCCTACTTATTTAAGGGCTTCGCATGATTCACTATAGCTTCCTCAGATCTTCAGTTCACTTTTTTCCCCTCTCACAGGTAAATATGGAAAATCTGGACTCGCATGAATGAAGAAAAAATGGCCAAGCCGGGGGAAAAAAAAAAAAAAAGTCAGTAACTGGAATGGCACTAATTTTGAATGCTAATAATGAACTTCTTGCTGGCTTTGCTCTTTCAAAGGATGGTGATGAGAAATGAAAGTGGATTAATTAATCGTTGCTTTTGATAAAGTTTATGAGGCTGTCGCGCTATGAAGATGGGAAAGCTTTACGAGCGCACGTTCGCCACTTTTGTTCTTTAAAAACTTGTATTTTATTTCAAGATAAACTAGTTTCGAAAGTGCATTTTCTTCCAGTTTGTGTAGTTATTTTTAGAAGATTTTGAAGTAAAGTTCCATCTGGAATGATGACCCAGTATGTGCCATCCATCTAACTCAGGAAATGCTCGGAATAATGATGACCAAATAAAGAGAAAACCGACACAAAGTGTGTTACCAAAACAATGCACCTTATCATAGATTCTACCTGCCTCTGGAAATGTACTGGAGCAATAAACACGACAGAAAATGTGCTGTCTAACACATCGCTCAAAAATGCAGAACTCCAGAGATCTACTGAGTGTGAAGCTCAAATCACATGATTTACATCATTTTCAGCCTCATCAATCCATCCATCCAGCGGTCCTTCATGCCCTGTTGTGTGGGCGGAGTCATCCTATAAGAGATCACGCCCATCGGGATAGAAATGTTTTGTCGCATGATAAAGGTGATCAATCACTAAAATGCGTCGTAGTGACTCTTGCCTAAACTAACTTCTTCCAGACGTTCCACAGCATTATATGTAACTATAAAGGGATCAACTACACAGTGTTGGTATTTTATTAAGCTACTCAACTGTACATTTTTATGTAACCATAATTAATAAGCCAGCCCAGTGTTTTTCTTGACACATTCATAATGCAGAAAGGCCCAGCGTGGGTGCATTAAACAGAAATAGAGCTAGCAACACTTCTATATAAAGCTCTGGCCTTTTGCAGCCTTTTTCACACATTTTCATCAATAACTTCTTCCATATGGATTCGTTTTCGCCACTTTGAAACCATGGAACGGCACCAACACAAATATTTAAACTGCATTTTCCTGAGAGGAGAGGGTAATTTGCGGGTGTAATGAATGTGCTTTATTTCGTCCAAGAATCTTTTGTCTTGATGCAATTATTTAATGAGCGGCTGGCGTCAGAATAAATGACGTTCCTGTTCTGCAGATCTTGACAAACAAGTCCTGTCTAGTGACCTGCTAAGCTTTCGAATCCAGTGGTTAAAGGAATTAATGTGCAGAACATACACTGCCTTGTGTAAGTATTGGTTGCTTCTCCGACTAATCCCCTCTTTACCCGGTCACTGACTTTTGGTAGACGGCCTCCTCTAGTAGCAGTCGTGCCATATCCTTTCCAGTTTTTAATAATGGATGTAACGGCGCTCCACTGGATGTTCAAAGTTTGGAACGATTCCCTTATTGATACTTGTCCCAGACTTGTTTTGATAGCTCCTTGGTCTTCATGAAGCTGTTTACCCTTCCAGGAACAGGTGTATTTATATTGCGACACTATAATTGCGCACAGTTGAACTCTGTTCAACTAATGACGTGAATTATGAATGCAACGGCCTGCAAAAGAACTAATGCACGTTAAATTTTCCCCTTCATGTCAATATTATGGTGTATTTTGTGTAGATTCATGACATAATCCAAATGAATTCCATTTCATGTCCAGCTTGCAGCACTACAGAATGGGTTGAATACTTGGTGGAGATAAGAAAGTTGTTAAACAAGGCAAGAAAATGCAAAATAATCTGGTTACCACTCATAGAAATATTGACCATATGTGCAATATCTTCAAACCCAGCTATGGCGTCATAGGTCTTCCAGACACACCAGGACTTTTCCATGTTTCAGGTGTTCATTTGCATTAAAAATTTTGCAGACGCTATTATCTGAAGTGATTTACATGCGATAAAGATTTATAACCCAACCCAACCAGACTAAGAGCTTGCTTTAGGGTCCAACTCTGGTTTTCTTGCAATCAAGGGATTTAAACCCCCAGCATTCCGGTCACTAGCACAGAAGGTTTTAATGCTGATAAGGCTCATGAGGTCTGGTTTAATTGTAATTTCACATGCTGAATTTTTTATCAAGGACTCCCTTGTTTGTTTTAATAATATCACATAGGGGTTTTATGTTATTGTTTCTATCAACACCCATTTTTTCCCTTCTAAACGCTTCAACATGTTGCTTGGGATCAAGCCTTCTGAAAAAAAAAAAAAAAAAATTATGGAGGACATTGCGAAAAAACTCATTAATGCCACTCGGCTGAAAATGCGGTCTCATTTAAACAAATAACATTAAAGCATCTGATTCACCGAAAATGGGCGTGTTCTCTGGAATGTTCCGCCAATGTGAAGTGATTAACGTCCGCCACACCAGACAGACGTTTTGTAGATATTCATTCCTTCCATATACAGTAGCTCAGAAATTCTCCAGCTCTTATGCACCACTGCAGCAGAAATGACTGTAAATGACGAACAGGATGGCTAAAAAAAAAGAAACAAACTTAAAAAAACCAAGACAAGCTTGCTGAGTCTCAGATAAAATGTCTAGCCAAGGAAGTGGACATTAGCAAAGCAATTATGCATTAGAAATGCAAACAATTTGGATGACGTCATTCCAGTGGGAGTTTTAATACAACATTAAACACATGGAAAAGTGTGTAATCCGTGTGTAATTTGCCAATAATTGGGCTTCCACTCAAAATGACACCGGTTGCTGGAAAATGAGCTGACTGCTGCCGTTATACGAGTCCGAAATCTTGCTAATCAGTCCAAATTCCATGAAAATCTGTAAAAGAAGTTTACAATTAGTGTAGACTGAGCACTTTGTCTCAAGGGTGTTGTGAAACAGAGCATATGCAGTTGATGAGTGTTATTGTAAAAACAGGCTAGTAGCATAAGGCTGAATCCTGGGGAAAAAAATCCGTCTTTCAGCGGACGAAGCCGAGAATGAAGACAGAAATATAACTTATCTACTCACAGTAGGAAGACTTTCCAGTTCTCCATTCTGACTTGAAAGCATCTGCATGTTGTCTTTGCTGGCAAATGAAACGACGGTCGTTAGAACCATTATTATCGCGCTCCTTCCTGTCATAACCAGGTGACATCTTTATTATGATTAATAGCTTGATAGTTTTAGCACAAATGGCAGCTCGTCTAATTGCTCGAAATGATGCCAGTTTGTAGACTTAAATAATTACCAGCTTGGTCAGAGATATCAAAAATTTCCACAAATTTCCATAGAGACATTGACGCAAATCTTTTCACTCAAAAGTACAATTGGTTTGTCCAAGCCTCAACCTTTCGTTGGAACCCTGCGACAGAGGGTTGCACCTTTTGACCATCCCTACATGACGTGAACACAGTATGACTCCCCCCTTGTCCTTAAGAAATAAGGGTTCCTCAAGGGTTCCATAGATGTGTAACTGTTCTTGCTTTTGCAAAGGTGTTCTACTTGAAAACCTTGCCGATAGAGAAAGCGCCTATTGTAGGGCTCCATGTACACTGTAAGGCCATTCCCATTCCATATA
>JAQQZX010000039.1:26370881-26421809 GCA_030068355.1 Notoglanidium maculatum
CTCCTGTTTTTGTTTTGTTCCAATACACACAAAGGGAATAAACATGTGTATAGCAAAACATGTGTTAATGCAATACTCTTCTGTGAGAAATACTTGGTTTTCTGGAAAAATTTCAGGGGTGCCAACAATTTTGGCCATGACTGTATGTTTCCATTCAAACTTTGTTGCAAAAGTTTGGGTGTAGATCCTGGGTGTTCCTGGTCAGAGCCAGTATGAAGGTTTGTGCACTCTCCCCACCTCACTCGGGTTTCCTCCTAAAACCATGCCAGTAGGTGGACTGGCTATGCTAAATTTCCCAAGGTGTGAATGCGTGTATGCATGATGGTCTACAATCGACTGAAGTCCCTTTCAGGGCGTATTCCCACCTTATGCCCAGCCACCCAGATCAGGATAAACAAAAATATATGAATGAATGAACATATAGATTCTTTGAAGGTTTTCACCAAAGAACCCTTTTGGAATCTAGAAATTATGATTTAACCTTTTATTCCGAGGAGCACAGATGTTTCTGCATTCATCGGACTAAAAAAGCTAGTTATCTTGCTAATAGTCACTAACAACTACTAAATGTAAATTACATGTTTAGCAAAAAAAAAAAAAAAAAAAAAGGGGGGGGTTCTTGACTTCTTGGGGAACCCTTAAGGATTCTGTGTATAGGTTTTTCCTTTCACAGAGGCCTCCAAGTAGAACCCCTTTTGGGTGCGAAGAACAGCATCCAAAAGCCCTGGCCATTACTACCTAAAAAACCCCTGTGAAACCCATGTCCAGACTTCACGTTACAGTTAAACAGAACCTGTTGTTATGTACCAAGACTTAAAGCAAGCAGCTGACAGATTAGTTGAGAAAAATAAACAGTGATTTATGTGTTGTGGCAACACTCGAGACGTGTCACGTACATCTAAACAGCGCTGCCAAGTTACCCTCTTATTAACAAACGCTAACGAAGCTTAATTAACCCATTTACACTGGCACGCTGACAGCTTTTCTAAAGTGCTGGCATGAATCCATATTAGTCGCAATCAAAACAGACCATCAGCATAGCTTCCTCATATGATCTCTTCCCAAGACGCGTTAAAGGAGCAAACGAGACAAGTCATCCCACTAGGACGCCAATTATGCTACACAGGATGATCTGTCTGACAAGGGAAGCTTTTTCTCTCACATTCTTTCTCTCACTTTTTTAGTGAGCTGTCTCTGGACCTGACAGAATGGTGCATGTGGCTTCAGGCTAAACTGAGTGCTTTGTTCCACAGTTGTCAAAACGATCTCGCAGAACGTGGAGTTGAAACCCTCTAAAATTGCTGTTTGATGTGCTATTTGAGACACACCGGCATTCGGACTTCCACATATCCACAAGTGTATAATTGGCTTAGCTTTCGGGGTGGGAAGGATGGCCTTATTTCCTCTCTCCTCTTGTTAAGTAGAAAAATACAAGGCAGGCATGAGGAGCTTTCTGGTCATAAGAAGCAAAAATGGGCAGTTAGCGCTCTCCTCCTAGCATGTTCAGCTGCCCTGTGAATAACAGGTCACAAAAGGTGCCGTAGCTTCAGACATACAGTGGGAACCTACCTTGTGGGTACGTATCGGGATTTGTAGGCATCATTCAAGTATATTCCCGATCATTTTGTAAGTAAGAGGTAAAACTCTTGGGGTGAGCTCCTGTATGAAAATAATCAGTGATAGCAGTGGGGTGGTGCCATGTGGATTCTGAAGAAAATCTGATTAATTTCCTATACCGACACACCACAAAGTGTATACCCGCGTATTTATACGACAGCAATTTCCCAGTGAGTACAATTTTTATTCATTAAAGAAGCACACATTGTGTTTTTATCCCTTTATAGTTACGTTTAATATTGAGGAAACGAGTTAGTTCATACAAACATTCATTTCCACACTTTCTTTTCAGATCCATGCATGTTTTCGCATTATAAAAAAAAAATCACGTTAGAGCTTTACCTCTGAAAGACTCCTTCCCAAAAATGCTGCATAAACATCTTCTCACACTACGTGTAAATGTACACCCTGAGATCATGCACAATTTCAGAGGTATGGTCATTTTTATAGAAAATCTTACCACTATTCAAGCCCAAGAAATCTACCCCAGCCATCCCTCCTCTCGAGTTTAATCTTGGGTATCCGTCGCATGATGGGTAAAGGCCAGCTCTGTAAATGCAATCTGCATTTCCACACACACACCTCGCACACTCGGCTGCTACATAACCTCCCCGTTTATTCCTGCTCAAACCTCCTTACAGCCAACAAATTTCATTTTGCCCAGGCAAATCCTATTGCACATTATCCACTACATTGCATTAGGGCCCTAATCTCCTCTTTCTTCCCCTCTTCCTTCTGCTCCATACCGCCTTGAAAGAACAGAGAGCTGCTGATTAACCCACTTATTCTGGTAACTATACACGGCACCCAGATTTAATTAGGAGGAAAACAGCATAACGGAACTCAAAATGAACATTTAGACCACAATGCTAATGTTAAGGTTAAGTCGTTTATTTAACTAATCATGTACAGTTTTTCACCGCTGTTGGAAATACCATAGCAAAGCAAATTAATTCAAGTATATGTTTTTTTAAAAAAAAAAACCCTCTTATGTCTATGGAAACGTCACATGTAGCCCATGTTGCTTTTGGTTTCCCACCTTTTCTTGGCTTCAAAGCTGGAACGAAAACAAGAAATATTTTAATAAATATATGAAACGCATACACATTCTCTTTAAAACGCAGTGATGCAAAGGATTTCATCCTAGTTTAGATTTGGTTAAAAATGTGGTCAAATAATGCATTTTTTAAATATTGCAGCTAATATTATGTAGACATATAGTGTCAGAAAACAAATTCATTCTTACATTAAATGGAAAAGTTATAAGAATGACAATACAAGATTAAAGGTGCTAAATGAGAACTGCTTGGGCGTGGCCTAATATTCTAATAAGGATGCTTGATTGACATGACTAGCGACTAGCTACTACACTTAGAACTACTTACACTTACTAGGTGACTTGAAACCACTTAAGCGTGAAGGAAGGGAACATATAGTTTTGATAAAAGAGTGAAGTGATCCTTGTGATCGGTTTACACAACTTTTACGAAAATTTACGAAACAAAGATTAGCCCCGCCCACTCTATATGGAAAAGGGGAAAAAGCAGAAAGTTGCCACACAAATAGGCTGGAAATAAAGTGACAGACCCCCACGCGATCTGTTTCCTCTTTTTCCGAGCTGCGCGTGAATCCTCCTCTTCCCGTCTGGCTCGGGCGAAGTCGCGGCAGTCGGCAGCTTGTGCGATTTTCACAGCCAGCTGTTGAACGAGACGGAAGACGAACTCCATTAGCGTCTCGGTCCTCTCCTGCTTCACCTTCAGTGTGTAAATAAATCCTTACAGATATTGCGCGCACGGCTAACGCAAAAGCTCCGTCTTTCGTCATAGACGTGCATAATTACAGTCTTGGCCATATAATCCCTTCATCAAAAGAAGTGCAGGGTATAAAATTAGAAAAATTAAAGTGACGGTGTGTACAGAGTATTCTAAAAAGACAGAGAGGGGGGAAAAAAAAACACAAGGTTTTGGAAACAAAAGAGGAATCACACTCTGTTCAGTCTTCTGAAATGGGCTTATTATTGAACCCTGAGGAACTTTGATAAACACGTTGAATAAATCACAAAACCTTTTTCCCTTTTCTCTTTATTTCTCCTTTTTTTTTGGGAGAGGGTGGAGAGCGTGTGAGACGGGAAGGAGGTAATTCCTTCTAATACCGCTGAACACAATCAGCGAGAATGGGAAAAAAAATGAATTTCTAGAGTTGAAAAACCTGGAGAGAGGACGCGAGAAAAAGCGAGAGAGAGAGAGAGAGAGAAATGTTTTAATTATAATTAAGTGGGATAAACTTTATTAGAAAGCCTGAAAGTAAAATATCTTCTAATGCATGCCGGGATTAGGAAGGTCAGAGCGAGCAGGCAGGAGAAATTAAACTCTAAAGGCTTTTTATCGCCACATTTCAGGAACCAAGGGTGTAAAATGTTCTAATTTGGGATACATTAAAAGCCATAAAGGTCTTTCAAAAAGATTAATGCTACTTTGCTCGGATTTAAGATAAGGCCTTTAGCGGGCTGAGAGAGCGCCGCTCTAGCTGGGCCCTTGAGCCATTCATCTATACAGTCGCTTGGAAGATTTGTTTAAAAAAAAAAATGCACCCGCAGAACCTGAAGCTAACACACTATGACAGTTTTTTAATTCCTTGCCATCTTTTTTTTTCTCCTCGAGGTCTTAAGAGGCATAAATCATGTTTTCTAGTCGTGCTAAGCCATAACGGGAGATCGGGCTCGCGCGTACGAGAGATCCAGCAGGAGATAACTTACACCAGGGTGAGTGCGATCGGGACGGTATTAAATTGTCTAGCTTTCGAATCAAATCGGCGGAAAAAAATAAAGCTGTAGGGTAAGAGATAGAAATGGGACAAGAGTCCTAAAAAAAAAAAAAAAAAAAAAAAAAAAAAAAAAAAGGAAGAAAAGGAAAACCGCCACCAATTCCTCCGGACCTGTCCTATTTCACACACTCAGTCGCACTGGTGACTATGTTTAAGGCGCTAGGATTACCGAGGAGACAAAGCTGATCAAAGACACACACAAAAAAAGGCCCTCAAATGTCTGATTAATCAAGCCTCGCAAACAGCTTATTTCTTTTTAGCCCCGCATGCACGTAGGAAAATGAGATTGGGCGAGCGGCGCATTGTGCAGATTTGTTCATTCTTATCGGGACAAAGCCGGCGGCGGCTTATTTCATGGATCGCTGGAGCAGGTGTCGCCTCCTCTCGCAGACGAAATTAGCAAAAAAAAAAAAAAAAGTCGCCTCAAATTAGCCTCTCGTATTTGCAGTAATGTGACATTATTTTGATCCACTTTTGAGGATTTCCCGCCGTTTCCCGGCGCACCAAATCCTTTCACATGAGGGAGAACGCCGGTGCCAGAAATGTAAATAATGAAATAAATAAGAGTTGGAAAAAAAAAAAAAAAAACAGGAGGAAAAGGAGTAATATACATGACACAAACACTCGTGCTCTTTGTTCTATCCTTCATTTCGGTGCGAACGGCGTTGAGGGAACACTTCCCGTCTCACTCCTTTCTTCTCCCCGTCTTTAAGGCATTGTGCCGTGTGTGCAGCAAAACCCGCCGCCGCCTTTATTCACTGCCGGGTTTATTTAGAGGGATTAGTGACGTGACCTTTGAAAGGCCTGAGAGGAGCCGGTTCCTGCGCTTCTGCCAAGCAGCTGCAGTCTAACACACGCCACTAGGTGGGCTTATGGAGGAAAGGGGCTGCCAGTGAAGCGTCCATCCATTTTCATTGCGAGAAAAATGGCAGAAATTCAATACTGTACCGTACGATGTTCTCAAATAACGGTCAAATAAACAAACAAATAAATAAATTCGGAAGCAGTAAAGGTTCGGTGTGGTGCACAACGTTTGCGATGAGACGGGCGGATGTTCTAAATCGTGCAACGATTTTCTTCGGTAATGTTGTTCTGTGTTTATAACATACCTCTATATTCGTGCGACTCGTTTGACTTCAAGGCCAAAACGAACAAACAAACAAATTCCCCTGTTCATTTAGCTCCATTTTAGAGGCTGCTGTATGCTAAAGATGCTCAAACAAAGCCCAAAACACTGCAATACACTCCTTAGGGTACCATTATAATGCAAATAAAAATGTTTGGAAATGCTGCCAAACACACACACACACACGCACGCTCAAAAAGCAAGTGTTGAACACTGCATAAATCTTCTAAAAAGGATGTTTTTAGAGGAAAATGGTCTACAATCCATTCATAAATTTGCTCCCCTCGGTGAAGCACCTTCCAATTAAATCGTGTGAGAGGTGGATTAGCGAGACTAGCACGGCTCCAGGTGGCTGAACCGGCGGGCTGAGCCGCTCGGCTGCGCCTGACGTGTGGGCGATTAATGACCGGACTAATTCCCTTATCATGCCACCTTAATGCCCAAATAATATGACTTTAGTCGACTCTGGAAAACAGGAGCGTTCAGAACTGGCATGAATATCAGATCGGCCGGCTCGCTTGGCCTTGGTGAAATTCTGGCAATAAGTTGTTTTGTGGAGGAAAAGTGGATAAAACATGCTGCTTAGATATACAAGCAGTATAATCATACTTCTCTAAATGTGTGACCACCGTAAGACTATTAACGTATTAATGAATCGTTTATAACATGAGGATATTTCATGTCAGGAGTAATAGTTTTCCAGTAACGGTGTTTTATTGCACTTATATCACAGCAATTTGCCCATAATTAAACTTTGTATTTATTAGAGAATCGTTTTTATCCGTTTAAAGTCGTGAAATGTCCATGAAGCGCTTTATCTAGTTACAGGAAACGTACCTATAAATGGATAAAAATGCGGTCTTATACGTAGAACAGCTGTAACAGCTATAAAGCGTCGTTCCTGCACCAGCCTTTATTTTCTTCCTTCCCTAAACCATAAAAACAGCTTGTGATGTGAAAGAGAAAGTGGAGTAAACCTTAGTAGACAGAGAGAAACTGAAACTGCATCCTTACGAACGTCAGGTTTCCCCGCATCATCCCGCACTCCTCCGGCGGAACGTCAGACTCGACGTCGACCCCTCCGGCGATGATCAAACCGCTAAAAAGTCTCATCTCTGTTCCCAATTTATCATCAAATGAACTTTTATTATATCTGGGGATGACTCGCGTTACATTTCAGCCCATTAATTTTTGAAAGCAGGTTTAAAAACCCCGGCCCTAAGCTTTTATCAAATTGCTACGGAATCTCATTTGGATTATTGTATCTTATTAATTACCCCGTAGACAAAGCATACTTCTCAATGTAGAATTTTTTTTTCTGTGCTGTTTAATTAATTAGCATGTTTTCTCTTTTAATTAAAGCTTTTTTTTTTTTTTTTTAAATTAAAGCCCACAGCAAAACACATATATAATTTGTTTGTAATTAGCCCTTAATTGATGGTAGCGGAAGCTTAGCACCGTCGGTTTCTTTCTTTCTTTCTTTCTTTTTTTTCCCCCCTTCCTCCTTTTCTGACGTGCCATTTTATTGCCAGTCAGTCATTAATTAAACTGTTTTTTCTAATTAGCTTATAAAACTGTTGATGGCACATTATTGTAAGTGCGAGTTCAAAGCTCGCTAATAAGCCTCGCCTAGTCAGAAGAGGGAAGATAATGGGACGCGTACGAAGCCGAGGAACTTTCAGACTTTTTTTCCTTTCTTTTTTTCTCGCCAGTTCCCTGAAGATGACAGCGTTGTGTATCTGCAATCAGATTACTGAGCCTGAAACACAGACAACAGCGTTATAACGACGGCGTTTTCCCTTCCTCCAGATCCCCCTCTGAGAGACTTCCTCTTTCCTTCTAATGCTGTTTGTCAAGTTAGTGTTGAGATTATACGACTCCCTCATCCTCTCCTCCTCAAGGGCTCACACTCTGGATCTATCTACGTGCCCATGATTGGATTTGCAAAAATATTGGCACACTTCTGTTTAAAAAAAAAATTAATAAAAAATAAAATTTTTTTTTTTTTTTGGTTAGCCCTCCAACACAATCAAACGTTACGTTCGGTTATCTTTACTGTTGGGCTGTTTATCAAACACGAACCTAGTAAAGGTCGACCGCTGCTGTGTGAAGATGGAGGCGATTACACGAGTAATTATCTGATGCGCTAAATACGGCTGCCGAGGTTTAATGTATCACACGGCTGTCACGTCTGAAGGATTGTGTGATATAAAAGCATTGATTATTTTGCTCTAACGCCACATCCTGCAGTGTTTTATTCCTTACATATACCGTGACATGCTATTAATCATCTATTACAGCGGCTATGAGAGTAGTTCCTGCTATAACGTAAATGACAGGTTCATATTAATGCGGTCTTTCCAAACGTGTTAGTGTTTCGGTGGTAACAGCTCATATCCAAAATCTTGAAAAAAAAAAAAAAAAAAAGAGAAAAAAAAACAAACACAATCACTGATATGATGAAAATTCTTCATCTTTATGGTTTATGTCTCCAGCGCTTAGTGGTCAGGTTTACGCGGTCCGGTGATTATTTTACTACACTACACCTGGGCTGCTGTGTGCTAGTCCTTCCTTCTTACATCACATCACTTGAATAGCTGGAAGTGGAAAATTCGCCACTCGGATCAAGTCCGGAGATAAAAGTGGATGGAGTGTAAATCTCCTCTTTGTCACGTGAAACCTCTCCGACCGACTGGGTCGTCAAACATTCGTTTGGCTTTCTTTCCGAACCCTCGACGGAGCACTTCCTGCTCGAACAGCAGCTATCAAAGCTGTTCAGTTCCACATGTTTAAACCACAGGAAGTGCGCTGCTCCAAGAATTCTGATCATCACGATCATGTTAGAAGCAAGACAGATTTTAACTTGTAGCGCCGAGTAAACAACAAACGTAAATAAAGACGCAGATATTAAAAACACAAGCGTGTCTCGGCCTGAAAATCCGCGTCACGTGAAGTCTCTTGACACCGAGTGAGCTAGTTATATTTAGCAGCCACTTAATGTTATGCTAATTAGTGAAATTAATTGCTCTTTATGAAACTTAAAGCTGTGTCACAGAATGTGCAATAATGAAAGAATGGAGACACGTGTGTCCCTTAATTGGAACGAGCGCAGCGCTTAATCTAGCAAACTAATACCGCAGAGCGCGTTAAGGGCCGCGAGCTACTCTCACAACGCCGCGACTCAGGAGGATTCGCGCGAGGGAAAAACACCAACAACAGAACAACTTGCTGCTGAACTTCTGCATGCGCTGAAGAATACGTCACACAAAAACGAAACGAAACAGGGAGTGCGGTTTTAGGAAAACAATCAACAACTGGGCAGCGTCAAAAACAGTCTCCGAGTGCTTTATTCCCGATATTTTAAATGATTTATAATAATAATAATACATAATTTATTATTAACTAAAGATCATACCTTTTATCCATTACATTTAACGCTGCGGAAGAATGACACGTGGTACTTTTTACCCGTGTAATATCGGGAAAAGATGACGTGGTCATTTTTAATCTGTTTATAATTACGATTAATGTTGAGCAAGAATGACAAATCGCACTTTTTTATCCAGTCATAGTTCATGATTCATGTAGTAATTGTAGAAGAATGATGGGGTCATTTTTATCCGTTTATAGTTACATATAATGTGGAAGAATGACGTAATTTTTGTTCTGTTTATTGTTAGATTAAATGTTCCTGTTATCACTTACATTGTACCAGAATTCTCTCTTTTTCTTTAGCTTTATCCACCTCTGAATGCCAC
The DNA here is from genome assembly GCA_030068355.1 of Notoglanidium maculatum. Taxonomy (NCBI): domain Eukaryota; kingdom Metazoa; phylum Chordata; class Actinopteri; order Siluriformes; family Auchenoglanididae; genus Notoglanidium; species Notoglanidium maculatum. The sequence goes on from JAQQZX010000039.1 coordinate 26,380,206, forward strand.
AAAGCAGACACAGACACTGGAGACACCATCCGTAAGACCTCCTGACAAAAAAAACTTCACTGCATCGACAATTACACTCAAAAAAACGTGGGTTCGTGCGGAGCGTCTGCTTTACAAGTCGCCGCGTACGTTGTTACTATATCAGAATGAGCTCGTTAATATGAACCTTGTTGCTACAGAACGTTACTCGGCACCTAATCTGACCAATCGGAATCGGGCGTTCGCTGCCGCTGCGGCAGGACTTTATAATCGTGCACATTTTGTACGTTCATGTGTGGTTTGGTGTGACGGATTTTAGCGTTCAAAAGGAAACAAGGCTTTAGGAGTTAAAGCTCTTCCGTGAGCAGTCTGAAAGAAACGTCTTTTTATACTTGGACAAAGATGAAAGAACCATGAGAAATTTGAAAACGGCTTCACGCAGCCAGATTAAAGACACAGAGCGTTATTAATTGACTAAAGAGGCTACACAAGAGTTCGGAAATTTCAATCATCTCTTCAAAGTGCGCTAAGATATACCGGCTTGTTTGAGGATGAACAGGTTGTGTTTGAAATTGCACCAGGAATAATCCGTATATAAATATATAATCCGACAATAAAACACCACGAGACTTCAGCTATCTCCGTGTTTCACTCACAGCTAAGCACCTTATTGTCATGGTATAGAAATATAATACAGAATGCATGATACCTCAGATACATACATTACTAAGACCCTGAAACGGAGGCTCGCCACAGTCGGGATTAGTCATTATTTCGTGTCAGCGAGGTGTTCGGAGGGCCTTTTACGTGCACAGAGAGCTGTGATAATCGACGCTGGACGGATTAGAAATTAAGGCGTAAGATGCTGCGCTGACGCCCACACCGGCACCGAGGACCAGGCGACACGGTTCTCTTTTGTCTATCTCCGGCTCACGGCTGGACTGAACCATCAGAAACAAAAAGAGTAGAAGAAGGTTGGGATTAAACCACAATGGATACACTCTGAGAAATAAAGAAGGTTCTTCAAGGGTTCTTTAAGCCAGTGCTGGAAACCACAACCCATATATTTAATCATATTTAGTGAGGTTCTTAGAGTTAGTAGCCCACATAATAAAACATCTGACCGACTGTGTTCTGGAGGTGAACAGCTGGAAGAGCTCTCCAAGAGATGGCCAAAAAACAATTCTGCGCATTTCAGCCTAATATAGTAATAAAAGGGTTCCTGGTTGCCAAAAGCCCCATATGATATAGGATCATGAGGTACTTTAGAGTTCCTAAAAAGGTTCTTCTTGGAGTCTGATTCTTGAACCATTTTAAGAACACTTATGAATGTTTTAATCAGTACATAGTCAACAGCTGCTGTGATGTTTGCAAAAATATGATTTTTAAGTGTTTTAATCGTTTCTAGCAAATTTCTGGAAATTTGATTTTCCTAAAGAACCCTGGGATTGATTTTCGGTTAAGGCTGAACAGGATACAACAACAATAATACTTTTACGGTCTTATAGTGTTCGTGCTGTTGAACCGCTAGGCTGGTGAACGCTAGCTAGTCCAAAGTGTATTCGGTGTATAGGATACGCTGAACGTTACGTCAAGCTAAGATCATTTTTTAACCTAAATTAGCTCATCTGTTGCACGAGACGGTGAGGTTTTCACTAAAAAGCAGGTCCTCTTTTGCGGTGTTCACGTCGCCAAGGCGACTCGACGCGCTCGATACATGCCACGTGTAACGAGGAGATGTTTAATGCTCTTTCAAATAACATTGAAAATCTGCTATGTTTAGTAAGTTACGATTTTCTGTATTGTATTTTAAGTTTCAAACAAAACGACGTTTTTATTGCTCACGTAATACTGTGTTATAATTATTTATCTTCGAGTCAGGTCCTGGATACGGTACCGTGAAGATTATAGATAGCTTATTTACAATAAGTGAAATGATCTTAGTGTAAAACAAAGAGTTCACTTTCTTGACCTTGAAACATGCAGTAATTTTACAATTCGTAGCTTGTCAGTTTTATGTTATGGTATGTTGCCAATTTTTAAGAATTTGAACCTGCAACGTTGATTTGGAAACCAGTTTAGCGGGTCATTCAGAATGAAGAGTCCTAGTCCAAGCTCTCGGTTGGTAATCTGGAGCTCAAGGTCCGAATAACGACGTTGCCTTTGTATGTAGTCTTGAGTCTTGAATAATAATTCGATTCTTCTGGTGAGACTAACAGCCGATCCTTTTCATTACATGTCGAACTCATCAAATTGCTCTCGTGTGTTAAAACCGCTGTGAAGTTAGCGTAACCCAGGACTCGAGCGCGTGTGAAAAAATCCAGATGCTTAAGAAGCTTCCGGGGGCCGCGGTGTGTCAATCACATGAGAAAAGCCACTCGCTTTGGGTTGCATGACTTACACACCAATTTGTGCCATGTTAACTAAGACTACCAAATCCCGGTTAATGTCTAGGTTAGTAATGAAGATGTTTCTTCGACCAAGTTTTCATGACGATCCAACAAAATGGCCATATTTATAATACAGGTGAAAAAAAAGGGCTACATTTCATCCTGATAAGGTTTGATCAGGAAATTGCTCTGCGGTTAAGGTTGTGAGTTCAAATCCCAGGATTGCCCGAGAGCCACTGCTGACTCCTTGAACAAACCCCTTCACCCTCAGCTCCTCAGCGCTATGATTGGTGCCTAAAGCGCAAGCCACATGTAAATATAGTACTAGACACACGTCTGTGCTTTACAACGATATTACGACCCTGAAGAAAGCTTTCTCTAGGTGATTACGCCGCACTCGTGATGTTTTCCGTGTAATGACTAGATCTAGTTCGGGAAGAACAGATAAGACCCCGTGCGATTCTCTGGAGATAAGCTTTAGCAGTAACGGCAGGGATTACTGTCGTCAACAGCACCTGAGAGGAAAATTGCCCGAATCCTGAACATGTTGTCTGCATTCTGGAGTTATTTAATGCTTGTTCTCGCGCTAGCACGGCTGTTAGGGAAATATTTATCACGTCGCTTTGAACAAAAATAAACCGTAATGGGAATTTATTTGTGAGGAGCATTTTCACACTCTTACTAGAGGAAACACAAGCTGTAATTGATTACGGGTGAATTTCCTATTCAAGGTTAACGAAATTAACGCCGCTCCACACAATTAAGCCGGCGAAACGATTCGTTTATGGGATCTGAGATTGTCTCAGGCAAATATGGGAGCAGTTAGGAAACCGAGTAATAAGATGAAGAAACGTGACGTTAGGACATACAGTAACTGGGGCAAAGTCTATCGATCCAGAGTTTAAGGTCAGCAGCGTGGCGGCTAAAAGTCTGCGCCTATTTATACCGTTTTACTTTAAAACTGGATCCCTGACAGAATCAAAGCCTTAACCTATAAAACAGCACCCTGCATTTTCAGACGCCTGTGAATCAAAAGTTCTGAGACATAAAACTCCTTCATGCTATGAGTGCAGAGTCCAGAAGCGAAGAACATCTTTTTAACCGCAATTACACGTACGCGAGTGTTACATTTTCTGCCAAATTAGCTCGGAACCGCTTGATCCCGCTCACCTTGCCTAAGAGGTGCGGTTTTCAAAACTGCAGGCGGCGTGTTAAGTTCTGAGCGCACTTCAAAGGTGCGAACTCGCGCCTCAAATATTAAAAAAAAAATGTAAAGAGAGCATTGTTACTGCTGTTAGAAAGACAAGCCGAAAGTGCTGTAGACTTCAAAAAAAAAAAAAAAAACTGCGAAGGAGGGCTTTCTATTAACTCCAATAGAAAAGGGCTTCAGGACGTCCGGCCCACGTACAAAAGGGAGTGTATGGTGTGTGTGTGTGTGTGTGCGTGTGTGAGAGAGGTTGTTTCTTCTGTGTCTTTGCGGGAAAAAATGGCGGCCGACCCATTAGCTCGATTCGTCGCGCTCAGAGCGATGTCTTATCGGCGTGACGTACCTCACGAGTAGCCATCCGGTCGCTCAGCTCCTCCGCCTTCCCATAATCCCCTTCGGCGATGGCTCGCTCCATGCTCTTTTCCAGGCCTGACTGGAGATGAAAAAAGGATGGAGGGGGCGATGGAAAATGAAGTTATTTTCAAATAGAAATAGAAGAGGAGAAAGAGCGGAGGAAAAAAAAAATATATATCAAAGACTAACTTAAAAAGCGCCTCGGGCTCTTTTTTTTTTTTTTTTTTAATAGGACTTCCATTACAACAAATATGGAGATTTTTCGTCTCGCAAATGAAAATTGTTGCTCGATTAAACGCGGAAACGCTGCAGATTATCAGCGGCATACACTGGTCTTTAATTACGCATTTCCATTCCACATCAAACAGAAGAATGTTTGATGGGGGGAAAAAAAAAAATGAAAAGGCAGTAAATAAACTAAACATCGGCAATAGACCTTGTTCAGAAAGAGCTTATAATCCCACACAGCAATTTAAATCAAACAAAATACATATTGTTGTTAAGCGCAAGAAGAACACCGCACAATTTGATGATTTACATTTCACAAATGATTAGAAAAATACGTTGCCCAAAACGTCGGTACCTTTGACGAATCCCGGCTACTTGCAGGGGGCTGAAATCTATCATTGGTGCCGAAATACTGGGTCAGTTCTTCCCACTGCTTCACCCGAACCTCCTCACCATCCCTGAGCAAAGACACCAGAATGAGAACAGGATGGTTTTTACTCATCTACTCGCCCCACAAAATCTAATGCTAACAGCAGTTGAAAGGATTCGAGGTTGGGTAAGCTGTGTGTGTGTTTTTTTATTCAAACGGTGTAGTACATAGGTACCAAATCCTTTAACGCTAACATCAGTGCAATTTTATAGGCAGGAATAAAGCTGGAAGTCTTTAACAGGACAGTGAACCTGCCCGAGATCTCACACCTGCATCGGGACGTGCAGGGCGAGCAGTTCACACACATATCACGTCAGCGTGATGCTTGAGTTCGCTACTGTAGCTACATCCTGGTGTTGTGGCTCTTCGTTAGCACTTGGTCGGTGTGTTTTATCAAAGTGGAGGACAGAGGTGACGCTAGATCGTGTTCATGTTCAAGATGAAGCCTTACTGGTGTAAGCTGCCAAAAGCTGGATTCAAGACCAAACACTTAGACAAGATACGATATGAATGTCAATGTGGCATTTACTCAACCTGTTCACTTCTGCTGCATCCGCCTGCTTTAGCGTTCCACCTGTATGCAGGAAGACAAAATAAAACAGCACGTCATATCACTACCAATAGAATTGCCATCGTGTCCTTTTTATAGCCTGATGCTTGAACTGGATTGTAGTGAAAACTGTACACGAGCAAAATATACAAGGAATTTAAAAGGAACGTTACCTTTTCTGTGCCGTCTTTTCCTTCGTTTTCTTACAGAGGGATGATCCGTTTTCTGAATCTCTCTTTCCTTCTGCAAGCCTTTAAATTTCTTCAATAACAAACATGCGGAAATGTACCGATTTGCGAAGTACGCAATAATATTAGGAGTGTGTGTCACATGTTTTAAATCGCTGCTACTGACCTACTGAGCAGCCAACGATATCCTCACTATATTGAAACTGGGTGATAGCTTCCAAATGACTTATACAGCCCTGCTTTCTTTAACTCTTCAAGACTCATAACATATTATCGACAACATCATAAATAGCTTGATTCGGCGAAAATATATACGTGTTTTTGAGGAGAGGAGAGCGAATAGTTTTACACTCATCAGAAAAAAAACACTTTTATATCATGCATATATTTATAACACTTTTATATCATGCATAAAGCCTGCAATGTGACTCCTCCTGCTAAACTGGTATAAAATCAACACCCACTTTGCATATTGGACCTGATTGGCTCTTAGATATTATGATGTAATCATGCTTGTCATTTGTCAAGAGTGAGTACACTCACATTAATTTAAACAACACTACATTATTTTTTTCATCCAGTGCTAGTTTTAACACCTATAAACGAGGGTTTAAGACTTATGCACTATAAAAGTAAACAATGTCTTGCAGATATACAGTAAATGTGGTGAGTTGTACACACTTGCAGCAGAGCTTGAGACACTCCTGGCAAACAGCTCTCAGGAGATGATGATGATGATGATGATGATGATGATGAGTCATTCTGTACACTTTGGTCGCTCTCAGCAGGACATTTCTCGGTTTCAGTGTCAGTTCGTGTGTTTTGCTTCTCCTCCTGAGTGTTGTCCTCTTCCTCATCAGGACTCAGATCAGCCTCACTGAGCCCCGTCGGAAGGAGACCGCTATACATGCCACGCTCTCTCGAACTCCAAGCTTTGTTTTCACTTGTTTTATACTTAATTTCGCGTTACGTTAGATTATTTTCGGGTTTATAGATATATCCGGTTTCAGTTTACATGATTAACCTCATCCATTTTGTCAGTATTTTGACTTAAGCTTACTATTAAGTATAGTCATGATGCGGTTTCAGAAATAGCCATTGTTATTGTTCGCACTTCCGGGTTTGGCGAAAGAGGCTGACGTTGATTGGCTGGATGGCACAGCTTGCTGTAGCAACAACAAAGTTGATTGGTCAGATAGAGTTTCCTTAGCAACGAGCGGAAGCTCGAATGGTTTTTATTGGACGTGTAGTGCATCAGATAGGGCGTGTAAGGCATTATTAATTTCAGCGCTACGTAGTGCACTAGTATGAGGAGTCAGAAGACATTTGGGATATAACCAGTGTTTATTAAAATTAATTTGAAATACTGATCTGAAACTAATTCAGTTTTTTATTGTCTTACTTACAGACAACCGTACGCTCCTAGAGCAGACTGGTAAGCGAATTAAAATGTAATTAAAACAATTTTTTTTTCATAGAAAACAATCAAATTATAATATATCATGAACATAAACCTGCACAATAAACAGCAATCGACTTAAAATAATAATAATAATAATAATAATAATAATAATAATAATAATAATAATAATAATAATTTTCAAGATTAAATTAAACCATCAAACATGGCCTGTATATAATTATTTCCCAAACAAATGTTCTACATATTATGTATATTAAACATTATTATTATGATGATGATGATGATTATTATTATTATTAATAATAATAAAAATAATAATAGCAATAATAAAAATAAAGTGTAATAAAACACCTTTGCATTTTTAAACTAAACAATTTAATTATCTGTGTAATTAAAAAAACACATCACATTAGACCTATAGACCTTATTCTGATTAGAATTTTTCCAAACAGATATTATTTATATTAACATTACAACAACAACAACAACAATAATAATAATAATAATAATAATAAATTAAACTAACGCTATAAATTATATATCTATATAAATTGCTAAATTTATATATTTATATATATTTTTAACTTCAAATTATTTAAAGTTCCCTCTTCTGTATTTGAGAGAAAGTGTAGGTCTTTTCTAGCCCTTCATAATGAAAATAGATGCTGAAGTAAAACTCATCCGTCCCTGTGTGTGTTGACAGGTTGAGTTTATTCCCCCAGCTGAGCGTCTCTCATTATCATTCCCATGATTAGCATGTTAATCTTGTATGGCCTGTGGCACTGCAAGCTGAAAACAGCTGCTTAAATTGCTTATTTATATCAAATGACATCAGTGTTGTCTTTTTCCCCCTCGCTAAATGGGTTGTGGGCTTTGTGCCTAATTGCAGAACCTATTGACTAAACGATTTGTTTACCCTGCTCTGATACAGGAATAAAATACCCGTGTGTATTGTTTTGTAGTAATGTAGACAATTTATAGACAATATAGACAAGGAGACGTCCTGCGTCAGCTGTACTTACAGCAAATTAATGGTATGATTAAACTGAACAGCTTAATATTACGGTTTTAATCATGTAACCTCCTGTTTTAAAGTGGATGGTTTTGTAAATGTTAAGCAAAAGTAAGTAACATGTTATTTAATGGGTGTATAGATTTTTCTAGATGATGCTGGTTCTCCGAAGGTAAAGCGTCGCCTGAACCAAAGATGAGCAGGAGCGACGCATTGTTTTGATTCAGAGCTGGTTGGTCGCCCATGGGCACTGTGGATTTGACACTAGAGTGCTGATGAATCTCATCTATTTAATTTGTTTATGCCAACTAAGCCTACAAAGCTTATTGCTGCTCAATGGAGTGTCGCAAATGTACCTAACCACTCTCTCTCTGTCTCTCTCTCTCTCTCTCTCTCTCTCGCATATCATTCATGGGGTGGTGTTGGTTAGGATTTTTTTTTTAGGAATCAGACAAGCAGATTTTCTTTGAAAAAAATCACACGAGATCACTACAGAAATCAGCAACAAGGCTGATATGTCAGATTCTTAAATTATAGCAAGCAAAAGCATCCTTGAGGTTTGGCCTGCTTTATCCTAATAGAAGCACTAGTGACTTCAAACAGCACGTACAGATTAAATCATCACGTCATTAAAGTATAATGGCTCCAGAACTGCTTGACATGACTGCCCTGATAAGTAGCCTGCTCTGACAGGTGAGTGTGGAAAATAAATAACATGAGAACGGCATGATGGAATTATGCCAGAGCAAGATCTCAGCTTTTTATCATAGATCCACTCGTATTTCAGCCGGGGTTACTGCTGTTTTTGGAGCGAAGTAAACAGGAGAGGATAAAGCAGTAGTAAAGGGAGTCTAGGACAAGCAGTCTGGGTGTCTGGTGTATTAGATTCTCATTTGTAGTTGCAAGTAGGGTCTGTCGATCTAAATGTCATCAGTGTTTTCTTTTCTCAATATTTTACCTACCAGAGAAAAAAAAAAGCCCTACTGTTGACTTTTGCAACATAACCATCATACATTTCTGAATCCTGCCACGTACTACACTTAACCCTAACCCTAACCCTAACCTTGCACCTTAGCACTTAATTACACAGCTAGTTACACTGCATTAACTACCACTTTATCCTAGATAAAATAGGATAAGGACTTTTGAGCGTTTAGTCCACCCATGACAAATCATGAAGAATTTTCACAAAAGACACTCAGGTCATTGGTCTTATTTTTTCCCTTTATTTTCCAGACTTACTCACAGGCACACGTCATTATCATAGAGATGTAACCATACACCAGCCTGAGCTGAGCCAGAGTGTTATATACAGGCCTCTTGGAATAAGCTGATTTTTAAAAACGGTGTGTCTAGTTTGGTCAAAAGTGTAATTTGTACACATATATTGTCTTTGTATGTAGTTGAACAGCCATGATGCTAAACTGGAAGCCGCAGACTTCTATTCCTGTTAGAGACAGTGCCTTTGTTGTTCCAGGGATAATCTAAAGAAGACAACTCCAGACACTAAGCATCACCAGTTGTATTAATATGGCCTCAGAGGTTCGTTCCCAGGCATGAAGGCTTTAGCGTTCGTGTAGAATGTAAAAGCAAAACCTGCCCTAAATCACTCTGAACACCGGCCACGATGTGACGCTCTGTCAGAGTAAATATGGTCTAATAAATGAATTAGCTCCATAAATAATGCCTGTAATGACATTTTAACGGACAATAAGTCTGAGCGTTGTCAGGGAAAAAAAGCGTGTTGATGTATGAGTTTCATGCCTCAGCAGTTCCTCAAAATGAATCGGCTCGGGAAGATAGCGGGGGCCATCGCGACGAGCCCATTTCCCTGGAATTATCGACTTGTTGTCAATTTGCACAGCGGAATTACACATGCAAATTGCGCCGCCTGCACAAACACCACTTTGCCGATGATAAAAACAAATTAACAGAGGCTATAGAACGAGGATTTATTTCACTCACGCGCCCGGGTCAAGCAAGACACGCGTTTGACGATTGTGTGTACCCAATTTTGGTGTAATTATATCTGCAAATTATTCTTTGTAATCTTATTATTTCTTGCCCCAACCTTCTCCTTATGCTCATAATTAGCATCATGTGCTTCCCGCTTTAAAAACAATCCAACTGTCTGGATCGGCCCTGGCTGACTAATCTGATTCGTGTTGTTCTCCTTCGTCCATCTCTGACGCTGTAGTGCATGGCTCAAAGGGTCGTAGGTCAAGGGTTATTAAAAGATGTAGAACACCAGAGTCCATAGGAGTCAAACCGCAACGGCCTTGTAATACGGTTCATCATATTCCGAAGCCAAACGAGTAGTCCGTCGCCCTCCGAGTCGGCCATTAGATATCTCATTTACTTTGTACACACTTGGCTAATCTGCTCTAATGAATTCTGCCACCCCGAGCCAGATCCAGATGACTTAAAAAATTATTACCCTTCCCTCGGATGTGCTGGGTTTTTTTCTCATTTCGAGGCTCCACTCCGCCGCCTGTCACACTGAGATACTCATAATTAGGGGTTTAAGATGATTAGTTTATCGCGCCGCACTTACTGCCTCTTATCCGCCAAGGCCCCAAAAACTTAATAAGCGGCTCTGAGTTTTAAACTCGGAAATGACCAAGAAATGGCAGGAAATAATGAACTGGAGCCCGAGCCAAAGAAAAGGGCCACCACGAGACAACGGTAATTCAACTGTGAAATAGAAACGCAGCAGCTGGTAATCAATAAGGAAAATAATTTGCTATGAAAGCCAGAGGAGGTGATGTAACATGCACAATGTCATCTCTGAACCTTAAATGTTCATGCATGCTGTCATCCAGTTGTCCAGAAGTCACACGTATTAATTAAATTGGTATTAAGTGTAGTGGGGAGTGGTATCAGTCTGCGTAATGTAGCTAGGATTTAAAGTACTTAAGCAAATTTGCTGTAGCTCAGATCAGAACACTAAGCGAAGCTGACATTTTATACAACAAATGTTATACGTACGTATATTTATGTTCGTCCCACAGCGTCGTTACAGTCTTGATTCTGATGGGTTAGAAATTGTTCCTTAACAGCAGCTCATTTAATACAAATCACTAATGTGCTCCTTATCGTTTCTATAGTAACAGCGTCACATGATCTATGCCTAATAACATACAGATTAAAAGTATGTCTCATTTAACAAAGAAACGTATAGTCATCGATGATCGAGCTTTCTGTAAGGAGATGTTTATTCAACACTGAGGGAAGGAGTCTCCAGTGTTAGCACTTTGGAATAGTTAGCACGTTTTATAACACAGGATGAGGAAACGAATGTTTATAGCAGGTATTACAGAAGTGATGACAGGAACTAAATTATTTCCACATCATTGAATGTGACTTTAAATGGAAATTGTATGTGCTGTTTGTTAATTAATTTAAAAAACTGTTAACATTATCAAGTTGCTGTAGTACAAGAGGAGTAAAACACTTGCTGATATTGGAAAATAATCACATTCAGGGTGATCAATCCACTTGATCCACGGTACATCCACATCATTTATCCACTAAGTCATTATGCAGTACGCAGTGCCTGAAACTTTATACGTCCTCGTCAGATTGGCGAAGTTTGAGTCTCCAGCAGTCTATAAGTAACTGTAATCACAGCTGGATGGATATTGTAATTAATAATACCTTTAAATTGACACGTCTCTTCTCATTTAGGTGCAGGACTCCTGCATGCTCAGTCCCCAATTATCTGTTTTTGCTCCTTTATTTTAATCTCGTCGGTTTTGTCTTTCGGGCCTTCTTCCTAGAGGCTCGTGGATGCGTGTGAAATTTAGCTCGGGCCGAATTTAGCTCATTTCTGATCAGACAAGAGCGGGTTTTAATTGCTTGATGGCCACTGGAGATGAAACACCCCTCACACTTCCAGACCTGATTTTAAACCAGGTGACAGCAGGTAGCCATTCTTTTAGCCCCTTTAACTTTCACGCTATCCCCCCCCAACGTAACCCTTCATCTGAAGAATTTTAAAATATTAATAGCACGGCCCCGCCTTAAATGAAAATATGAACAGCAGGAGATAGGTATCATTAAAGATGAAAGAGGATCGTAAATTGAATTGGCCTCCGAGACTCTGCTTAATACATGACGTTTGGAAGTCCATACCAACTTTAAAAGGAGTTTTTATGAAAGTCTTCCTCACCTTAAATTTCTCATTTTCACAGGGGGAATGCTTTGCGTCTGGCTGTTAATTTGTGTGCACAGCCCTGTAATCATTCCATTACCTTCTCTGGCATAAAATGATGCCTTTGAATAATGGGAAATATTACCTGATGAATTCATTTAGGAGATAAGATCGGGGGTAAGGGGCTTAAATGCCATCTTAAATTACATGCAGGCATCAGGAAACTTTCAGCTCGTCTCATTTGCATTAGCAAAGCGTCGGGTTCTCCTCTGTTTGAGAGTCATGCACCGTCCCTCAGAAGATTGGATGAAGAATTCCAATAAATCTAACACTGCGTAAATTGTGCGACTAGAAGGACTTTGCACCCAGAGTAATTTTGTTGTCTGTAACTTCTATTCAGTATTATTAGTGAGTACATGGCAGACTGAAATGCACTCACAGCCTTAAGCTAGACTCCAAGAGTGGTGCGATGGTGAGAAGGGAATTACTGCATCTTGGAGTGTAAGCAAAAAATAATATCCTAATTGATGTATATACATGTGCTCGATTTCATCCTTCTCCATAGATTTTTTTTAAATGCGAACATTTAGCTGGATTTGTTAGAACACTGGTTTAAAATACAGTGTCCTTATTCATTTTTTCCCTTAGTTTCATTTAGTCTGTGCCATTTAGAAGAAAACAGAAAAAACAAGCAGTGAATTGTTGGTATAGCAGTATTTGATTAATAGCAGCTCATATTTTCAGTAAAGCACCTTCAAAGCCTTCATTTCTGTTAGGCGGTTAAACTTGCCTGGACTTTCTGCCGCCTTGATTGATTGTCTTTGGTGAATAAAATTGAAAGCATTTATTTTTTTAAATGACCGCTTTAGATGTGGTCAAAACAGAGCAACTTTTTAAAAAGAGTCAACCGAATGGGCTACAATAATGGACCGTCATTCATTAAAATGTTTTAATTAGCTTCAATGGAAAGTCCAGTAATTAGTGTCAGGAAACAGAAATGAATTTGCTAATGCACTGCTTTGCACACACTACTTCTGATGAATGTCAAGCACCGAAATGCTGCTCGTTACGCAAAGCCAGATGTAATTTACATTTACATTCATTCATTTGGCGAAAGCATTTGTCCGAAGTGACAAGCGAAGGAGGATCAAACCCAAGCACCAGACTGGTAAAGAAGCTGACAGAAATATGAGTACTGCAAGACAAATGTGCTGTTATTCTGTATTAGATTTGGGGGGTGGGGTGGGGTGGGGTGGGGGGGCTGTTACAGGACGATATTCAACGACAGGATGGTGTCTTATACCTCGGGAATTTGCCAATTTGCAATTTTTTTGCAATTAAAGAACAACGTCATACTTTTTAATCTGTCTATAATTACCTTTAATGTTGTGGAACGTTCTCCAAACAAAGTTATTTCATCTTATCACTTATATTACAGCAGCTATAAACAGTCTTTCCCTCACCGTCATCACTCTTGAACTTTATAAGACTCCCTCAAATCCCTGTGAATGAGCTGTTGCTGTAAAACCGGTAATGTGTTAGAACGAGTGCATTAATATTAACCTGTGATTTGCAGCACGGTTCTCGCTGTTCTAGAAAATTAATTCACGGCTTCTGCCCAATCAGAATTGAGAATTCCAAATCGCTGTGGTATAAGGTTGTTTAATGCATTGGTATGTCATAATTATTGAGGATTTGACCTGTTTGAAATCATATTGTTTGCTGTTTCTTATTAATAAGATGGAAATTCATTGAACCCTAACTTCATTTTCCACAGTGTAAAAAATTTAAAGCCATTTTCATGGCCTTAACTCCCATTAGTGAAATACTCTTATGGAACTTATGAAAGATTCATCAGCTAATTGAACCCGTCTGCTTTAAAACACCAAGGTAAGCCCACCATCATGGCTCAGGAGTGGAGAGAAAAGAAGAAGGAGACTCCCAAATTGTGGAAAATCTCCTGCCTAGAGAGAGAGAGAGAGAGAGAGAGAGAAAGAGAAGCCTTCCTCATTACACTCCTGTCATTTACTCTTCATCCCTCGTCCTCTTTAGCGGCATTAAGATGGGATGTAAATTTGACAGTTAGCGCTGTTAGAAAATGGCTAGTTCAAGAAGGGCAGGAATTAGAGATGGGCATTAGGCGCCGATAAGCTCCTTCCCTCCGCCGCGCCAGCTGCTTAACATTCATAGGAAAGTCATCATCAAACAACGTTATCGCCGCTCTGTTGACGGCCAAGGAACATCATCACTATGATAATTTTTTTTGCCATAGCTGTGAGCCAAAGAAGCTCTCTTTTATTTCAGCGGTGTGTTAATGAGATAGGGCAATGCAAACTTGCTGCTGAGTCGCTCTGCCTCCAATGCTTCTCTCTCTCTCTCTCTCTCTCTCTCTCCTTCCTTCCCTCTTTCTCTCTTTCATGTTGCACAGATAGGTATTTTATATTCAGAAACGAGTGTGTTTAGTGTTTAGAGCGCCGCTATATCAGGACTCTCAGTCACATTGACAGATTAGTCTTTATTTTTCATAAAGTGTGTTTACACATTAAAGAGCGATGATTATATTGGGTGATACACCTTCTATACATTCTGTCATTTATACCTAATATCTTCCTATGGAGTGGTGATTTATTTTCCTACGGTGCTCCAGGTATCATCAAGTTTCCAGCTGTCCAGGTTCCGGTGCTATATTACTGTATACGTGCTGTCCATTTTCCCCCCCCGAATATTCAAATTCTTTAATCTTGCTTAAAAAAACCTTAAGCAATCTGCTATGCTCTCATCTTTTAACGTCTTTATCCAAAATGTAAATCGACCGGCGCAAGCCCGCCTGCTTGGACCCACTAATCGCTGCTGGCAGCTAGATTTCAATGTGTCTTACTTTAGTTAATTTTATTTTTGGCATATGTATCATTTTCATCAATTATCTTTCTTCAAAATATGTTCAAAATCTGTTTATGTTAATGTCAACTTCAAATTTTACTGAATGTCAAGTAACTTTTGGAGGACTAGTCATAGTTCAAATATACCGTATGTTTCACGAAATAAAATTTACACCATAAACGCTGTAACCTTTTTTTACCATTCATGCTATTCTTTGAAGACATTCTGCTCATTTATAATATATTAAGCGCTTTCCTATATGAGCTAACATGGGTTTACTTCAGCACTAATCGTGATCGCTTAGTAAAAATTAAGCCACTTTGACTGTGTATTAGTCCTTATATCCAGACAGATAGCAAGGCACAATGGTGAACACACACTGCTCGCTGCAGATACCAGAATCAGATGTAGGATTTATTCCTTAGCTTTTGTTTGCCCGGTGCTTTGGGAGAGATTTAGGCGCTTCAGATCTTCCTGACAAGACACGACGCATGCAGAATCTCGAAATCGAGAGGCTTTAATGAGTTTCCAAACTTTGCTAACTCGCAGAGCTTTGCGGCTTCCATGGCAGAACAGGAAGGAAGAGTATGAAATCTTATTTCTGAAGAGATTCAGACGTCAAAGTGAAAGTCTGGCGTTTTGACAAACATAATGCCGACTGTGACGTGGGATTTAAGTGACAGGAAAAAACAACATCGGTGACTTTAAGACTGAGGATCAAATTCAAGAGAAATGTGTTTAGCTAAGCGTATTTTATCCAGCGCACACTAATGGCGTCTTTAATCCTAAGTGTGTGCACTGCTACAATTGCTATTGCTCTTCTGCAGTGCTAGATGTATTATATGACAATGTTCATATTCACATGTACATTTTCACACAATATCTATAAAATATGTCATGTAAAAAAAGAAAAAGATGAACTTTTTTTTTATCAGAAATTCACATCCGTAGTGTTCATATGGATAATTAATAATCATGTCTTACAGTGTGTGTAGAATCAGCAGAGTTTGTCGTGACCGAATGATGCACTTTGAGTTTCTGTATAAAATATGCTGAAATGTGCAAAGAGGTAAGAACGCAAAGCAAACACTTGCAGCACTTCCTCTCATGGGTGACTGAGTAAACGATTGGCTGCTTAAAGCACTTGTTTGTTTTTTTTTCCACCTCCTCCTCCTCCCATGAGCATCTTATTTTTACTCATCTTTTAAAAAAAAATGTTTTTTGAGCTTGAGAATAAGAGGCCTACAGCGCTGCATGTTGGACTCCAAAGCCACTTAAGGATTTGGACATGAAAGACGCATCACTCAGCTCCTGAAATGAAGTTTATTTTTCCAGCCTTCCTGATTAACTGAAAGCGGCACCTCTAAGCCAAAAGAGAAAATTGGGTTGGTGTTTTCCTTTTGTTCAGTGTGTACATTAGGAACAAAGGATGCTGATAATGTAGCACAGGTATGTAGAGTACTCTGGATATTTATGCTGGGGAAGTGTGCTGGAAAAAAGTGTAGTATAAGTGTAATAAATAAGGATAATTATGATCTTAACCAAGGGATAAGTTGTTCATCTGTCAAACAGTCTGCTCGTGTAGCAGCCAAGAAAGACAAGAAAAAACAAAAAAAATCCTTAATCCTAAAAGACTATTGAAGAGTAGCTCACTCTAGCTAATGCATGAAGACTGTTTGTTTTGTCAAATTAGACAAGTTCAAATCCCATTATGTAAGGATTAAAACACTCAGGGGAGTGCAAATATAGCAAAATAATCAATGACAGAGTCAGTGCCACTCTAAAATGTTTTTTTCCTCTTATACGACAGAAATTTACCAGTTATTGTTAGCACTTATTGTTACGTATAGTGTTTCGGAAGAGCCGCAAAACTAGTTAGTTCCTGTTAACACTTGTTATAGTGGCTTTAAACTGGTGCTCTTTTTGCCTCGCTTTGTTTTCTCATTCGAAAAAAACTGCAGCTTCCTTAAAAACCGGAAAAAGAGTCTCAGTTTTGATGTGATATTAAATGATATTAAATAATATTCATGCTGGTTTAAAATGAGTAATCGCATTCATGTTCACCGTTGGTCATCTGGTCATGTCTCGACTGCTGATTGGCTGAAATGGCAACAATTGGAGCATAGCTGGAAGAAGCTGCTTTTCTAGAAAATTAATCAACAGCTTCTGGCCAGTCAGAATCGAGAACTCAAAACTGTTTGAGCAGTGAAATATATTCCCAGTGATATATTCTTATAGATTCTCCTCATTGTG
The DNA here is from genome assembly GCA_030068355.1 of Notoglanidium maculatum. Taxonomy (NCBI): domain Eukaryota; kingdom Metazoa; phylum Chordata; class Actinopteri; order Siluriformes; family Auchenoglanididae; genus Notoglanidium; species Notoglanidium maculatum. Next base: position 26,397,253 of record JAQQZX010000039.1, read on the forward strand.
GTAATTTATTTTTCCAGAACATTTCCTCTGCTCAGTGTTGATGTGTGTGTGAGGGCAGCTCTTTTTTTTCTTTTTTCTCCAAGACAACGAAGGGCTGTATTAGCAACGTGGGGCTTCAATTGGTCTCTGAGAACCCTCGTTAAGTTTCTTTAATAACCCCGTGTAAACTTAAACCCCTCTCTCATTAAGGGCGAGTCGGGAGTAATGCTCTCCTGATTGCTCGGTGGCACAGCGAGAGGGAAAAACCAACAGGGGTCACTCTTCTACATTCCACCGAGCCATTACAGGGTGAAGCGTTTCCACCTGGGCCTGATGGAGCCAGTGTGTGTGTGTGTGTATGTGTCTGAGTGTGTGTATGTGCACAGTAACTTATCGCAGGCCAAAAACAGAGCTCTCATTGTTGCAGAAGGTGGTGAGCACCAAATCAGGCCTCAACCAGCGCAATGAGTCTCGTATCTACAGACCGACTCGAGCCACTGACCTTCAGGGATGAGAGTGGAAATTCCCCATTTTTTTCCCTTTCTTTTTTTTCCCCTTTTCCTCACACACTTCACATGAGCTGCCGAAGCATTACTTTGAGCCCATTACTTTCCTAATCACATTGTAAAAAATCCTCACCGCCTTTCATGCGTCCCACCCTCCTTCTTTTCGCTCTCGCTCGCTCCCCTCTGCGTCGGTGTTCGCATTCTCCGACTGTGAATGGATTACGCCGAAATAGCTGTTACTCAAATTTGAGGTCAGCTCCCAAATCCATTTGTGAATTAAGTGTGTGTGTGTGTGTGTGTGTGAGAGAGAGAGAGAGAGAGAGAGAGAGAGAGGGGAGACAGAGAGAGAGAAAGACATACAAATAGCATTGCTGCGTTCCAGCTGAAGTGACCTGCTTTCCAGCAGTTCTCCTTTATTTAGGAGCTGAGCCTTAGATCCTCATTGATGGAACACACAATTTCTACCGTAATATCAAAACGAAAAGAAAAGAAAATAACAAAAGGATGTCAGATGACCCAAAAAAAGCAATGGCATTTATTTATTTATTTATTTATTTATTACTTCTTATGACTCCATTGATCAATTCATCCGAAATTACTTTTAGTAACTCGATAGCACTAATGGATGCCGAGGGTTTAACTTCTCCATCTTAAGGAACTAATGGTACTGGACTCTTTGTTCTACAAAGATGGAGTGTGTGTGTGTGTGTGCGGGCGTGTGTGCTGTAACTCGGTCACGGCCGGCGGTAAAGCCGCTCTCAGCTTGCCCGCCGTCATGGAAACGAGTTATAATCTGGAAAATGAGGCAAGCGGAGAGGCAAACTGACCTCGTGTGTATCGGCAGGTTATCCTGTCTCGCAAATATTAAAGTAAGAATGGCTGCTCGGGCCAGGAGGCAGCACACAATAGCTACGTTTGTAGAAGGAGAAACCGGATCCTCGGGAAGGGAAAGCGTAAAGTGACTTGGCAAACACACACAACAACTGGATGTCATTGAGAAGAGAGGACCTCTGAACATGTGTGCGTGTATGTGTGTGTGTATATACATATTATGTGCATATGCCATCTTTGCTGTATGCTGTGATAAATTAAAGTATTTGCCGTAAGTATTTGGAGAGTAGCTGGAGAGAGTATAAAAACCTGATGATGATTCTGCCAAGGAAGGAAGAACATAGTTAGGAAGGTACTTCATTCTATCAATATGTAATACTCGAGGACACAAAATGTATCGTGATATTTTGCTTTGTCTAATTTGTGCTTCAAAAGTATCATATACACATAAAAAATATACAACAAAGCAAAAGGTTGAAATTGAGTTGTTGAAAGTGTATTGTGATGTTAAAATATGATGATTTCATCCCATCATACTTACATAACACAGCCCTGTTGAATACTCCAATCTGATTGGTCAGAAGACAGAATCACAAGGTTTATATTAATTTGCTTGTTCTAATAATACGTTGTTATTATTACTTTTGTTCTATTATCTATTAAATAGATCTATTAAATATCTATTAAAATCCATTATCATTGTTAACAGATTTAAAATGTTTATTTAACACTAGAGAGGAGATGTTCATTTAACATTTATGGAAGGAGTCTCCAGTTTCAGCGCTTTGTAACAGTCAGAGGTAACGTTCTAGCTTTAAGTTCTCCCAGATGGAAAGTCTTCAGGATAGATGAGTTAATACTTTGCGGTTCTGTGGGAACATGACAGTTAATATGTGTAAGTTTCAACTAGTTTTGTGGATTTTCCGCAACATTAAGTGTTAGTATAAATGGGGAAAAAAACCGTGATGTGTCATTGCATATTGCAATATCGTTTAACAGTAAATTAATATTGACAAATAATTTAACTAATAATAGTGACACATTCCTGTGGCATAACAGAAATAAAGTTCAGAGTGTGCTGTTTTAGGAAATCAATCACTCCTAGTGTTTTAACAGTAACGTCCACTTTGCATCAGACCACCTCACCACCCAGGTGTTGATTCATTTCCTCTAACAGCACACACCCAAATTATTTCTTACTTACATATTGGGCACAACTAACACTACATTTAAATCCTTTTATGTAAATTAAATGATGATTGTGAAAATGTAAATGCATGTTGTTGGTTATTTGCTTTTTTTTTTTTTTAATTCATAACGCATGTCACAATTTTACAGCCATTTCACAAAGTTACAACTCTGGCTGGGCATAAAGCTTAATTAGTGCAGCGATGGAAATGTGTGTTAATTTCATTAATTTCAAGCTTTGTTAAGACTACTTACAGTGCACCTTGTCCCCGTTTCATTTATTAAATCCCAATTAGTAAATGCTTCCCCTTAATGATGCTCACACTCATTTTATTATTATAAAGAAACAAATCCTGTCGTTCAACTAAATATGAAATGTGTCTAATGTGAAAAGTGCTGTCGTTAAAGAAAAAAAAAGAAGAAAAAAGCAAAGTGCATTGAAGCCAGCCAAGTGCATTACACACATATTAAAGTCATTTTCGCTTTGCCTGCCAGAATTGGCCTTGGCAGGGGGAAAAAAAAAAAAGAAAATCAATTTGAACTTCTCATTGTAGTTTCAGGAATATAGGCTTCTTTCACTGCTTAACTTTGAAGTTAAAAAGTGTAGGTGGTGTTGTGTGTGTGGGGGCAGGTTTTTCTATCTTTGTAAGCACCAGATGTCCCCATAAGGGTAGGAATATTTGACATTTTTGTCCTTGTTGGGACATTTATGGATTGATCCTTTAAAAGAGTGAAAAGGTTTCATTTTGCTTACTGAAGTTAGATTTAGGTGTTAGCAATAATTAGCTGGATTAATGTCTATGTCAGTGGAAGGTCCTCATAAGGGTAGTAAGACAAGCATGTGTGTGTGTGTTTGTGGTGCTGATGGTGGTGGTGGGGGTAGAGGAGTGACATCTCATCATCAGCAACTTCAAAAAGCACGCTGCCACTTAGCACTCAGCAAGCTAATGTCCCCGAGCCATTGGGAATGTAAATTATTCAAACTCATTTAGCGCCGGCAAATTGGCCTAAGTTCAATCAAGAAAAAGCAGGCGCGAGAAGCGCGGCCTAATTGTGCTTGTTTGTCAAATGAAAAATTTCATTTGGCTGCGGAATGGAAGCTGCCAGCGGAAAGTCTTTTTTTAAGGTGAGCTCCTAGCTGTATTATCACCTAAACGCAGTAAAATCCATAATCACGCGGTGATAATGAAAATGGAGCCGACGTTAACATTCAGGCTTTCGTGGCCCCTGGGGCGGCCGACGATAAAAAATTAAGTACCGTGCTCCTCGTGCCTGGCACAGTGACACCCGGGCTGCTCTCGAACCGCCGAACGCTTTTTTCGCATTTAAAATAAACTTTATCAAAGCGCCATTGCAATGTGGAAAATGTCAACGCGAGATGCTCTGAAGGCAAATTGGATTTCCATTAATTGTGAAATTATTGCTTTTGACTGATGTATTGCTATGCTTGTTAAGAGCTGCCAGTGGAAAGAGTCCCTGTCTCCAATTTTTTTCCCCCGCTTCTCTCTAAAAAAAGAAAAGACTGGACAGCCAAGTTGAAGAGAAATCACCTATAAGTTAAGCACTGGTCAAGTCTGTGGTTTTCTTGTCTTTTCAACATGTGGTTTTTTCCAACATAAAGTCACATATTTCACAACACAAACAGATTCATAAATGGATATTTGTTTCAAAACTGATCAAGTGACTATGTTTTTAATTTTGACTTTTTGCAACTGCAACTAAAAGGGTTATTAAAATAGTTTTTTATATTATACTGCTGAGAGTAAAACAGCATGTGTAATAAATAAACTGTCTAATAAAGGGGCATGTTAGCTCTTTTTTTGTCATTACTTTGTCATTTTCAAGGCTGAATATCAAATGATACACCAGCTTAGTGGTATTTGTGATAAGAAGATCGGAAATAGTTACTGTTACGTTTTATTGATATAGATACAAATTGAACTACAGAACATCGTTTCAAGGTGTTATTCGATTGAAATACTTTTTTCAGAACAATAAATTTCGACAAGACTTTTGCACTCGAGATAAACCTCTTTACATAAATCTATGTCTGTAGCGAATAACTGTTTAAATGAACCCTGAAATTTTAATGGAAATACGAATGCAAGCCTTTTTTTTAGGTTACATTTTGGGATGCTCGCTAAATTCTCAACATTTATGTCAACATTGCGTTAATAGTTATCCCAGACAAGAATAAAACAGACACCTTATATTTTTGTTCAAATCTTCTGAGAGCATGTCAACATCACTCTCGCTCTTATTGATTCAGCTCTGAGCTAATCCTGAGCCTGTCATTTGCAAGCTTTCTAAACCCCACTCCATCGACAGACACCACACAGGAAGCTCATGATACTCCAAAAGCTCGTTTTTTTCTTATCCTGGAAACAAAGGAGGAATACTCTAGAGAGCTTGAGCTTGACCTCAGCCCTTCACCTCACTATTTTTTTTTCTTTATGTAGGTGATTCCACGATTGCAGTGCAATTAAACCCTTATAACTCTTAACTCTTAATGAAATAAAATTCTTTTTAACATTGAATCTAAGAAAAAATCATGTTAGCCCATCTCGGGCAACAATTTTCATGTTTTTTCTTTGCTAACACGAGCTGCGTCTTGCTTTTAAACCTGTAACAGGGATTTGTAGTGTATATTTACCAAATACAAAATCTGTCTCTAACAAAATAACAAAATCTATGACTTCGCTATTTGAAATTAATAATTTACTTTTAATCTGTAGGTCGAGGAAATAGGGTTGTACTTCCAAAGTGGCCTCATCGGTATCACACTCACTGAAAATAACTAAAACTCAAAAAAGACTTTTCTTCTTCCCATGATCTTTAAAAAAAAAATCGAAGGATGTATTTTAAAGGATGTTAATGTGTTCAGGTAACAGGATCCAGTGATTGCTGTTCAACATGTATGAAAGACTTATACATATGCTGTTAAGCTGTAGATAAGTAATTTTTACCATTAATATTTTATTAATTACTAAAGCCTCATTCATCCAAGCCATGTTGTACTTTTTCTTTAATTGCAATACAACAAGCTTGACTTTCTCTTTGTAACTGTAATTTGGCATTTAGTGTGTAAAATCCTGCTTCTACAATCATCAGTCACTAATAATAAAGAAAACTGCACGAGGAATTCTTCGTCCTCTGACATGGCTGTGGTATTTATCAATTAAATGGCCAAACACGTCACAGCTGGTATCGAGGGTTATTAATATTGAGGCTGTTTGGAAATAATTTAAGCTGTATTGTCCTATCACTCTTCGAGATTCATCTAGATATTTCCATTAATGGGATTTTATAATGGCTTTTTAAAGCGAACTTATTTCTCTGTAGGTCTGGCCTGGCTTTGGTGCTCCTGATAAGCTGCTGTATTTAAAACCTGACATGCATAGATGAAAAGGACTGTATGGATATTCGTAGTCGAGTTCTGCCCTTTAGTGGCTGCTGTACAGAATTACAAGTGGATGAGAGGTGGAAAAGAAAAGGATGAGTATTCTCTTACTGTTGTTCAGTCTGTTCAGCATTTATTTCAAGGTGAATGCAATTCAAGTACCTTGACTGACATTGTACACATACACAAAGTCTTGAGTCTGATAGGTCGGAAGGTGTCGATTAATTTCCATATACCACTCTGACAGTAGTAGCTGCAATGCTCATGTATATTAATGAGCTCTTTTGAATACATTATCATTTCTATGGTAAAAGGGACATGCATGGCATAAACAGATTTTAAAAACATCGCCACGGTGACGTTTTCTGTAGGGAGATGTTTATTTAACATTAATGACATTAATGAGTCTCTAGTGACAGTGCTTTGTAACACTCAGAGGTAAAGTTATAACTTTAAGTTTTCTTACATGACAGAGGAATTTGCACTTTGTAGTTGCACAGTAACACGACGATGTTTTTTTTACTTCAAGGGAAAAAAGGATGGCCGCTGGATGGACATTTATAGCTGCTATAACGTAACAGGCGCTAACTTGTTTTGTGGACGTTCCACAACATTAAATGTAAGATAACCAGATATAAGTAATTCGTGCTGTTCTTTAATGACTAAAATAATTAACGAATAAAAGTCCCCAGCCAGAACATGCAATTATTGAACAATAATCAACTTTGGGGTGGTAACAGTTACTCTTCTTCATATCAGGCCACGTCACGCCACTCTGTTGTTTATTATTTCTTTATAACAGCATGCTCTTAAGTGTTTTATTTCTTTCTTATTATATACCACCTCATATACATAGCATATAGGCAATTTCCATGTTATATAAGCATAATGTATGTAATATGGTGATAAATGATGAACTGTGTTTATCTGTGTAAAGTTTTTTAAGCTTTTACAATTTGTTTGACTTTACAGGGAAGCTTAAAAGAAAAATTCAGTCTGTTCTTATTGTTATTTTCTTTTGCCCAATAATGAGGAATGCTACTGTATAACTAAGATGGTAAGTTAATTTGAAGAGTGTAAGGTCTGGCTACAAGCTGAATCTGACTGTTCGCTCTGTTCTCCATTCATGCTCACTCTCTCTCTCTCTCTCACTGTGTGTAAAAATACCTGCAATATGTCCGAGCCATCAGTGCTGTCTTTGTGCAAGCAGCCTCCGATCAGGCAGGCACGCGACCCCGGCCCTTGACCCGCTCTAATTAAATACTGGATTAAGCAGGAGGAAGCAGGCCGCCTATATTTCAGGCAAACGACCGTCTGCTCAAAGCCCTTTAAAATGAGCTAAGCGATGCGTTTAACTTTAGGAAGCTTACCTCCTCCACGTTGGGTGTCATGTTAGGCCTGATACAAAGACACTGCTTGTTCGGGCTCTAAAGCGTTCGTACGGCACCGAGGATTCCGCTCAGGACTGGAGAACATGAAAAAAAGAGAGCTATATGAATCCACTGGTGCTGCTAGCGTTTCAAGGGATCTGCTCAATCTTACTGCTGCCTGTACTCCAGAATGAGGTAATTACTTATTGGACATCAGTATAATCACATTACTGTTCATTATCATTGTAAATGAGAGCATGATTAAGCTAAAAAAAAAAAGAATGTGATAGCAGACTTACAGTGAGGGTTATACACTTTCTGTAGCTTAATTCTCACAAGGACTAAACCTCTGTGCGTCTAAAGATAAGAAAGTAAAAAAGTGTGTGTCGTAGACTAATACAGAAACCACATTCTTGCACTTTTGCCATGCATAGAACATAAAATTATAATTAAATTTTTAAAGATTGAGATTGTGTTTAAGTGATACTGAGTGGCACCTGACCTCAGGAAATATCCTTTTTCTGGCATTATGGAATAATTGCATTTTATTTGAAACAAACAAGACAGCCTCGAGACATTCACAGCACATTTGTAAACAGTGGGTAGGAATCAGACCGTGTAATTCATTATGGGAAAACATTATCTGCTAAATTAGGGCTGGGACAAAATACTGGTATATGATGATATGGGATTTGGAAACAGTTCTATCATTAATGTTATGCTATAGCAATAATGATAATGAGAAAAAAAAATAAAATTTTTTATCGGAAGTGAAACATTGCTTAACATCCCGGAGTCTGTGATGATATGAAACATTCACAGTATAATTAGTTGTACAGCTCAGTACCTTGTTTTTTTTTGTTTTTTTTACTATATCATGGTACATGCACCAAACACCAATACCATCATAAAAGAATAAGAATCATAAGACAATCTTAACTTATGCCCGATTCATTAGTTAGCTGTGTTTAGGTAACTAGCTAGTAAATATATTTAGCTAACATCCTAGATAGCTAGCAAAACTCCTTAGCTAATGTTAAAGAGCATCCTCTAACGAAATCCCAAATGGTGAAAATTCATACACAGAGCTAATTAGAAATGTTTGAGTAATATTTTCAATAACATTTCTAGCTAACAAACCTGCTTACATAATGTTAAAGGATGTCCCAAAGGAAGCTAATAATACAGGAAATCACTACACAACACTAGCAAGCAGTGACAGGTGTTTGGGAAATTTACTAACATTACCTGCAAACTAAAGCTAATAATAGGGAAAATTCCCACACCAACAGCTTGGAAAATGATCTATTGTTAGCCAGCTAGCTTTGTGTGGGGATTATTTGCTTTTGTTTTACATGTTATTTAACATTAGCTAATTAGCTTTGCTTGATGATAAACCTGTTTTGCTAGCTGGTTTGCTAATGTTCTTGGGGCTAATTTACAGCAGGACAGGTAGCTAAAAGAAACTATTTAGCTAATGTTGAAGAATCTCTACATACAATAGCTAAAAGAGGAAATTCCACACAAAAGCTAGTTAGCTGTGTTTTCTAATATTAGCTAGCTAACAATTTTTTTCTTTAACTTAAAAAAAAAAGACCGTCCTCAAACTAAGGTAGTAAAACAAAAAATGTACATTCATAATTTTCTGATATTCCCCGGCTAACCAAACTATTTAACAATTTAACAATAACAAAGGACATGCCAAACAGAAGCAAATAATAGAGAAAAATCCCCACTCAAAGCTGGAATATTGTGCTTGGGAAATGTTCTAATATTAGCTAGTTAGCAAAGCTGTTTAGATAATGTTAAAGGACATCCTAAATTAAGATAATAGAGAAAATTCCCACACAAATTCATCTGGCTCTGTTTTGTTTGGGAAATATAAGCTATGTATCAAAGCTGTTTAGCGAATATTAAAGAACATCCTCAAACAAAAGCTCGCAATAGAAGAAATTCCTACACAAAGCTGTGCTTAGGAAATTATATAATGACTAGCCGGCTTTCTAATGTTCTTGGGAGCTAACTTAAATTCTTGGGAGCTAACTTAATATATATATATATATATTCTTTATAATAATCTCATTCTTAAAAATGTATAAAAAACAATTATTTATAATCACAATAATTATTCCAATATATGCACACTTCAGAAAAGACAAATTTGAAAATATAAATATATATTCTATTAAAATATAAATATTTTAATACAAAATTTATACAGTCATCACGAGATTAATACAACTTACTCTTGGCCTCTACTATTACAATAGGTGCTTATAGTGGTGGCCGTTAGCTTCCAGACATTTATGTATGTGTTCCAAGTGTTCCTGAAGTGTGTATACATTTTTTTATATATGTTGTGATGTAGGATACTGGATAAAAACAGGATACTGAGTCGTACAATTGTTTAGGTAAGGAATAAACCACTTGGGGGCGTATTGTTATAAGAAAATAATCCATGATGTGGCCCAGAGTTACTGTCATCACCTTGAAATTGATTATTTTCCTATAAGAGCTCATCCTTACAGGTGTTTGCAGCTGTACAACTGTGTTTACAGTATCAGAGTGTGTTTTATTCCTCTGATACTGCAACGACCTGGAATGTATTATGACAATTCATAAATGCATTATTAGCATCACTATGAAACGTAAAGCCATTATTACATGTCATGAATGTATGAGTAAGTATGAGTTATTCATGTATATTTCTAAGTACAATAATGCTAAGCTGGCGTATTGTGTATTTCTGCTAATCAATTTGGCCTGAAAAAGGGCATTTAAGTGACGAACAACTTTCCATTCAGTATGGCAAGATTGCCTCAAACCACACACAGTCCACGTACAGATAAATAAGTGCATAATCTCTCCACTCAGCTCTTATCATGTCCATGCGATTTCAGCAGCACGCGCACAGCTGATGAAAGCAAAATCATCTTTAAATAGTAGCTTAAGATTATGACTTTTGATAAGTCGTGCACCAACAGGTTTGATCAATGAAGCATGCATTCGTTGTATTGCCTATTTAGATCACGCCGATTAGACTTTTAAACTGGACGTTTAAAAGCCACTTAAATTATAACAGGAAATCTTTTTTTTCTGGATTATTAATCTGTCTGACAGAGGTGGGACTCGACATGTCTATAATGGACCACATAAAGCTGGAAAGGAGATAAAAGATCAGAATACATTTAGGTATTTTTGATAAGAAGAGACGTGTGGGTGTGAAAGTATTTTATTCCCTACTCATATTTCCTCTTGTGACAATATCATCCTATGTTTTCTTTCTTTATTTATTTTATAAAACCCCTAAAGCCTTTGCTATCAACCTGACATTAGACTCCCATAAGTACCCCATTTCTTCAGTTTACCAAGCACTTGAGCACTCTTGTATCTGCCACTGCTTACACACATACACACACACACCTCTTGCTATTCCTCTCCACCAGGGCTCCTTATCATCACAAGACAGTCTCAATGCTAATTTTCCGTTTACCAGGCAGTCCAGCGCCTGTCCAAATAACGATAGGAATCTCCCTGTGCTGTTTGCACGTCATTTCACGTGTGCCATCTTTTCTGAGGCTAAACTCCATTTAAGTTTTTAATAACATTTTATGATGGTCCACATCCAGGTAAACACAATCTGATTACCTAGAGGAATTGAAAAATGCAAGGCTGACAGCAATTGGTTTGATGTTTTTTTCTTTAACGACTGGGGAACAGAAGAATCGTTTTGCTACACGTTACACATTTTTAGGCCTGTGTGTGTGTGGGCATGTTTCTATATCTTGGTAGGGACCAAGGATAGAAATATCTAAGCAAACCCATGTCAGGTTTGGCTGCAGTTTTAAACATAAAATTAGCAAATACACAACATGTGGTTGACTAACATCCATGGTAACAATGTAAAGATATCAAGGATAATATAATTATAAAACGTCCAAAACAACAATTTGAATTGTGCTTGTATTGTATCACAATATAACTGAAAATGAAAAAAAAAGAAGAATGAGAACTTACTTTTCTTCCTCCTTTGATCTTCAGGAAATTTGGATGATGATGTTGAACATGTGAACATGCGAGTCACATGATCCCCCCCCCCCAGTATTTAAGTGAGTATATTTGAAAGTGTAGTTGTAGTGAGTTGGGAAAAAGGCAAAATGTTGCAGTGTTTTTTATTAATCTTTATGTTATTTATCTGAAACATAGGTTATTGTGAAGAACATTTTGTTTAAAAAGTCTACATGCATATTTATAACTGTAATATCAATGGGACACACAAATGGCACCCCAATCATACAATCGACCAAATCACAATTTGAAACCCTAAGTTTTCAATTTCTATTATGTACACACAGCCCTGCCTGTGACATGAGAAACTTTTTTAGTTATTCATTCCAGTCCAGTAATGTGTAGACAACATATCTGAGAAGGTTCCACTTTTCACCGTTCTTGTCTGATTCACCACACAATATGGATTTTTGTGATACAAAATAAGAACTGAAACGTACGACTGGATCATTTGTGTTTTTCACAAAAGAACATCGCTTCCCCAAATTATTTCAGTGTCCGTTCCAGGCGTCTAAAGTTCAGCGTCTGAAGCAAAGCGTTGATCGTTTTGGATTTCCCCGCCAATAAACGCCTCTTTGTGTTTGACCGAGCAGCTTTGGACAAGTGCTGGCCCTCTGCTTCTAAATGGGCCGATTCTGTTTCCCCTTACTCACTGTAAATTTCAATAATTTGTTTGACTGGCTTCTCTCCCTGTCACTTTTTATCATATTATCAATGACCACTAAATTTCTCCCTCGCCTGCTCCAGTAGCAGCGCTGACCCCGCTCCCTATTACAGTTCTGTAATGAAGTGCAATGGACTGGTAATTGGTTCACATTATACCAGATCAGGTAACATTAGCCTTATTTCCTTATCGCAACGAGTCCTGCTGCTGCCTTCTCAATGAGAAACTCAACACAGCCTTTCCCTCGCTTTAATGCATGGGGTGTCATCCAAATAACATTTCAGCTCATCCAGGCAATCCCCCCATTCCAGTTTTCTATTTCAAGATTGCGCTCGGCGTTTAGCTAAGCGATTTCTGCTTGTCTGCTGGTCCCTTCTGCTTGAAAACTCCCGAAAAGGCGGCAGCCATTAGGCACATAGATATAAGCGGATAGCATTCCCCGTCCAGCGGGAAGTACAGTATGCAAGATGGTAACCTAAGTGAATGGGTGAAATGCGAGCAGGCCGTACAGTGGCCTCCTGCCCCTTTTTTTCATTCGAGTGGCCCAGACGGCTGCTGCCTTTTGTTCAAGCACTGCGAGCAACAGGAGCCAGAACACAGTCATGTTTATTTCAGCTCAAATGAGTTCCCTGGTCATGCGCATAGCCAACGTATTAGCTGTGACCATTGTTTTCTCTGCAGGTCGTTTACTGTTTCATGCGTCGAGGCCGACACTACTTAGCAAACAAAGTTTGGTCCTGCCAGATGTGGTTACATACACGGTAATTCCGTAACCTCATAGACTGAGATTCGTTTCTTATAAAATGCCTGAAGATTACATTAATAGACTGAGAGATTAGTACTCTCCTCAGAGCGTCTTGAAGCTAGTATGATGAACAGCATTTAATCATTATTATGTATTGATATAAATAATTATGTGAGTGCATCCACCTTCCTTCTAACTCTTTGTTTTGCCTCATGTCCTCTCATGGTAAATTCTAAAGCCACATAGTCAACATTTGCATTGTCCTTTGTGAATAACACGGAAATATATATATATTTGGATAAAACAACGCAACATGTCTATGATATACATGAGATGAAAGCGACACAGTTGTTAGTGTTTACAACCCACCTGTCAGTCATGTTATAGACACGCCCACAAGGGACTTTCTCTTCAACCCCATTTTTAGTACTGAATCCAAAATACAGCAGATTCCAGTGCTTAAACCCTGAAGGCATAATTACAGCAAAAAAACTGAATCTGAGATCTGGATGAGTTTATAAAAGTTATTTTATTATTCCAACAGGAAACTGTTTGGATCGATGACAGTAACTCAGTATGTTTCTTGCATGTGTTTTCATGTTTATAGCTAACTTGGTCATAACTGGTTATTGAAGGCTGAGCCACGGCCATGCTGTCATCAGGAGAAAACTTGGAGAGTTGCCCCAGGCCCGTGGAATCCAATAGGCTTGTTTGATCAAATTATGTTGTACAGCAACACAGGTTCTCTCCAGGGGCCAGGCATTTCTTTTTTTTCCCATGAACTTATCATTAGGGCTTCATGAAGTAATGATAGCTAAATAGATGGCTTTTTATGTATCTGAAAACAATTTTCTTAAAGAGGTGTTTGACGAAACCCGGGATGACACCTCTCTTTTCTCTTGTTACGCTAACAGCCTTGTTCTGGGATGCCTCCAAAGGTTCATTCTCCATTTAGCCCTGGCCTGTACTATTACACACCATCTATACATATTTAATGGAGTGGTAGTCTTTAAGCCTGGCACAGACAGGTGTTATGCCTAATGTGACACTCAAGAAGATGTTAATGGTTAATGATGCAAAATGGCATGTTGCACGTCTGAAATTTCTGTTTACTTTGACACTAAACTAAATGCTTTGAAATTTCTAACTAAAACACAGAGTCGGAGATTTACAGCTCCCAGGTCTGTAACTGCTTTTAATCTGCACATTGAACATTGATAGCAGACTATGAAGAAAGAGATAGGATAACAATGTTAAAATATTGGAGCAACACTCCCTTATTAAAGTCAGTGCACTGGGAGTCTGGCAGAAAGGTGAAGATACGGTCATGCACCTGATGCCTGATCCTGGACTTGAGAGGAATCAAGTGGCTTTTTCTACAGGAAATTATCCTTCAAGTCCTTTAAGACAGTTTATAGATCAGTGGTATTTCCTAAACTCCCTGGAAATCCAAAAATGTAATCGGGCTTATACTGATTATAGCCAGCCATGCTTTATTGTTTGTCAGGGAGCAAGACAAGGACAAAGGGACACTGCAAGGTCAGGAAAGGACCACTTGGCACATTTATTCTAGTTATTGCACAAGTCATATAGCATGGTGCACACAAGGCCTTGACCGTAAATAGGTAAGCCTAATATATGAATACTGCATGGGCTTACTGGATACACGTAAAGTATGATTTTATTTTATTGATGAATCAGAATGTTTTAAAGGGGTAGGCTCACCCTTCCCAGAATCCTCTACGCCAAACAAAGAGTCGCCATTTTAAATGGCATTGATATTCTAAAAGCAATCCTCAACAATTTGGCTACATAGATCACAAATTGTTGTAAGTATCTATTTTTTAAATTCTTTTCAACTGATCCATTCCGTATTATTCCGTATGCATTGGGCTCGGCGGTCTCGTGCGGCCACAAAGGAAAGAAAAGATGAGGCTTATTTTGTTCAAAACTTCCTCATAAGACATGTAGATTGAGAAAAGGTTCGAGAAAAGTTTCGAAGGCTTCACTGACAGTGAATTTGAGGTTTTGCTGCACAGAGAGCTAGCAGGTAGTGGTCACATGCTTTCAAAACAAAAATAATGCATAGGATCCTGGGAAGTATGAGCAGAGCCCTCCTTTAATTGTGTATATGTAACTGATTTTATTGTTAGCGGAAATGAGAGAATAGTTGTGAAGAAGTTTATGGTAAGGGCATTTTTAAAAGGAAGCAAACTCTTGTAACCAGTACACATATGTCCCAAACTCATGTAAAACTACCTGCACTCTGCTGCCATCTTGTGACGTGACATCAGATTACCAAAGAGAATGCAGACATCATCACCCTCAGTGGGTGGAACCCACAAGCTTATACTGAATAATCAGCACTATTTGTTGTGCATACTGAAGGTTTTTTGTTTTAAAATTACAGCTACTTTTAGGGCTTACCTCTTGAATTCATGTAACTGATCCCAGCAACACTGCGACTTAAAAAAGGCACTAAACAAACATATATTTGGTTCAAGTATATTGAATGTTTATTTGAGACTTTTTTTCATCTTATTTACACAGTTTCTGTAAGGAATACTCAATTCCTAAATTTAAATTAACAAATTCTTTAAACGTAAATGTACTATATGCTATAAAGTAACATCGCTTGGTTTTGCGGTAATCTTTGGGTATTCCTTTGTCTTTTTCAGCACTGTTCTAACAGTAAGAGAATTTACACACCCGCCTTAGCTGTTGTCTTGTTGATCCAGTCCACAAAGTGTGTGACCCGAGTATATACCCCAGGCTTGTTCTTCAAGCCACAGTTGTCTCCCCAGCTAACAATGCCATAGATAACGTGTGTCTGATTTTCCACGCAGGTCAAAGGCCCTCCGGAGTCACCCTATCGGAGTGAGAAGACATTCAGTGTGGAAAAATGTTGCGGTGTAAAAATCATGGTTGTAATTTTTAGGGGTGCCACTAATTTACATGGAAAAGCTGAAAAGCTGAACGTCCACAACGAAAAGCTGAACTGATTTTTGTTCTATAGGAAACTAATAAAAGTGATAAAAGAGGGATTTTAAAACCGTAAATACAGTAGAAGTAGACAGAAAAGATAAATCAAAACAAAAACATTCATTAATAAACAAAAAATGTTGTTTGATTTATATTATTAGTCATTTCTGTACTTATCTGTTCTTCATTTTATTCATTAATGTATTGATCAACTATATTTATTTTGTATCATATTTCTTTTTCTGTATCTATACATGTTTATATGTACTTATCCTCAGGTGACTTTTTTTAATTGCATGCCTTTATAGTTTTCTGTAAGGTCAGTTCTTTGCTGTTGTCCTGTTGTATGCACAGGGACATTTTATGGCCAGTCATGGGTATTATTCAAGTTGTGAAAGACTGGAACGATTTCTCACCTGACACGAGTCCACTCCACCCTGCAGATAACCTGCACAGAACATGCTGTCATCTATGACTTTCCCATACACTCTAGGACTGGCGCAAACCTCCTGGGAAATCAGCAACACATCAGCATCCAGTAACTGATTGGAGCCATATTGTGCTAAAAAGCAGAGAGAAATAGAGAGAGAGAGAGAGAGAGAGAGAGAGAGAGAGAGAGAGAGAGAGAGAGAGTGATAGAGTCTATTCAATCAGTCCAGTGTTGTATTCTTTCTCAAAAGCTTTTATTTCACTTACATTGAAGAGTGGCTCCCCATCCAGAGATGCTGCACTCAGTTCCATCAGGAAAATCTTTGCTAGGCAAGCAGGCCGTCTTTACAAACTGGCTCTCCTCTGCACACTTCCCATTTTTATCTTTTAGCCTAAGGAGAGCTGCAGATAGTAAAGTAAGAAAGGTAACACAATCATATTTTCATCATGAAAAGGAGATTGGCAGATGCTAAGATATCAGATATCTAGTTTTATTTATAGCAGAATAATAAAACAGATATTAGTGATATAAATAAGTCCAAAGACAATAACCGATATGTGCAAGGTAAACGGTGATCACCAATGTCATTGTAGACCGACTCGGGTGCCACTGTGTATTGCTCATGGATAATCGTCTCTACAACCGCCAGTGTTTGCTGTGTTGACTCAGTCTTCGCCAAATTAATACTTCCCAAAATCACTTGGAAGTCATTTTTGTTATCACTGTGAAGACACACGTTTGGAAATCTTGTGTTAGCAGTGTAGAAACTCTCAAAATATATTTTCCGTAAACTTTCAAGATTTAAAATGGTCTGCTGCTATATCAGTCCATGTTTCTACAGTACACTGAGTAAAAATGGTAGAATTTTATATACTACATTGGTTCATATGGTATCTTCATTTCTGCTGGAAATGTTGGTTGACTGTAAAGATATAATTTGCTCCAATGCAGACTGACAACAACTTCTCAAGCAGTCAATACTTAATGCATTCCTAAGTTCAATAAAAAATGCCCTTTGGACCTCCATCCATCCCAGTCAACATTCACATATTTGGCCAATGTACAGCTGCAGTACACTGTTTGCTTAGTGCTGTTTGCATTAGTGTCATTACAAATGGGACTCTTTCTGTCTCATGTCTCGTAATAATGTTGGATTTGCTGATTGTGATTTCTAGACACAAGAAACATCATAATAGTAGGAAGACAACATGTCTGTTAGAAAACATTCCTAAACTCTGATTTGTTAGTAACCTGACTTCTCTCAATCACCAACCATCTCTTGGTGAATAGTCAATACAGAACACAGTAAAGAGTACTTACATACAATGTGCTGCAGTCAACACCCAGCATGGCTTAATGAGGGTGCCTCCACATGCATGTCTGAAGGGTTGGATTGTACCTTTGGGTCTGAGCTGAACAGAAGCCTGCCATGGATGGCCACCAGGAAGTGCCTTTATACCCCCATATATACGATTTATTGGCCTTACTGGTTCTGGTTTGCCACAAGTTGCAAACTGCCTCTTCAATGGCTGGGTGGTGGGTATTTCTGGGACTCCTGGGGTAAGGTTTTCTGGGGTGTGGCTTCCTGGTATGGCACTTCCTGTTGGATGCCCTTCAGGTATGTCACTTCCTGGTGTGTTGCTTCCAGCAGCCTCACTTACTATAAAAGGTGATCCGTTAGTTTCATTTATAAGTGCAGGGCTTCCAGTATCATCACTGCCTGGTGTCGGGCTTCCAGCAGTGTCACTTCCTGATGTAGGTCTTCCAGCAATGTAACTTTCTGAAGTACTTGGTGGACTGGGTATTATGATTGGGTGAATGGCAGCAGGATGTGCTGTAGTGGGCCTGGGTACTGGACGGGCAGTGGTGGTGGCATCTAAAATAATGTGAATTGGAAAAAAAGCAACAAAAGAAAGGTTTCTGATCATCCAAGTTACTTTGTCTGTTTGATTCTGTGACAATATCATTGATGTGCATCAAAGTTCCAAACCATTTGGCTATGTGGTCAAACAAATGTGGTCTTCAAATCTTCATTTAGTACTGCTAGACAAGTTACTGTATTATTAGACAATCTAATTGCAAGAATGGAGAACCATAATTACCAGTGGGGCATTTCCTCACATTGCAGTGATCCCATATTATCTTCTTTCCTGATCGTTTGAAGCACCACGGCTTTGACTCACCATCTGGATTTCTGTGATTTAAGGAATACTTGTAAGCTTTGAAAATTGCAGTCTGATGATCTTCTCCTTATGATGACGTGAAGCCATGTATAGCTTAATACCTGCAGTGGTTGTGAGGACCGAGACCCTGAGGGTTGTTGAATGTATTGAAGGGGTTTGTTCCTTTACCCAGAAGGAAGTAAGAATTCCAGAAAAGACAATCATCTCCCTCCTCTGTCTCCGAAACCGTCCCTCTATAGGACTCACCATTTCCCTCATAGCAGTCATTCGGACCTCAACAAAAAAAGTTACCAAAGTGTGAACAGTGTGAACCATGTTTTTTCTCCAAAGGTTATATCCAGAAGCTTGAAGGCTTAAGCAAAATTGAAAATTAATATTTTATTTAAATACCTACTTACCAACCTGACAGAATTTTCCAGAAAAGCCCGTTTTGCAGATACAGTCAAAGTCTTGACCATCTTTCTCACAGGTTCCTCCGTTTAAACACAGGTTCCATTCACAGGGGGCAACTGGTGCAAGAGAGCACAGATGAAATACACGCTCTAGTTAGTTCATCCAAATTGAAACAGAATTCACACTGTGTGTCATCAAAGGGAAATGCAAAAGTCATAAAATTAAAACACAACACTTTGTAACAGTCAGAGCTAAAGCCGTATCATTTTAAGTTTTCCACCAAAGGAATGTCTTCACTGCAGTGGGCTTTGCAGATTCCCTGTAACATGGCAAGCTGCAATTGTTTGTCATATAATCTTCCAGAGACTGAAAAAAAGCGAGGCTGGTGAGTTAAGGATTGTATACAACCATTATTATAACCGTTATATAATATAAGTGATAACAGGAACTAACTTGATTCGTGGATGTTCTAATCTACATCGTTAAATATAACTATAAATGGATAAACAGTATGCCGATTTGTTCTTAATTACAAAAAAAAGGAAATAGGAAAACAACCAACTTAACCCTAACCCTAACCCTAACCAACTTTTTCTTATAACTGCATGCCAAATCATATTTGAAGGATCATTAGCTTTTAGATATTAAAAAATTATATTTTTCCAGGAATTAGATCTAAGAGATCTCACGGAGTACTGATCACACTGATACAAATGCTCTGCATTAATGTTTAACTCTATGAATTTGACAGTTCATAAGATAGCCAATGCAGGCCTGTGCTAGGAAATCTTACTTTTTTGGCAGTTGGGCGGTTTGAAAGGTGGTTTACACTTGCACTCGAAGTAAGGAGAACTCGACGTAAGAACACACTGACCGTATCCACACGTATCCCTTTTGCAAGCATTTTTACCTGTAACCAAAAGTATTTCCTTCTTCAAAGTACATCAAATTAAATAAAAACTGTTTTTTATTTTGTAACTTTTAGGTTGGCGGTCATATTAGTTGATCTTTTACCTTTCTCACATCTCCTGCCTTTGAAAGTTTTGGGGCACTTGCACTTGAATCTGCCTCTCCTGTCCTCACACACTCCATTGTTGAGGCATGGATTTGGGTTGCAACTCCCTAAAATGACCAGACATGTGCAACATAGAGGTAGAGATACAGTATTTCATGAGAAGTGATATGTACAGAATGGTTGTGCAATTCTTCAACCGTGCTGAACACAATACTGAGTCTAATGAATGGGATGCTAGTATGAGTTTGGAGGAGTAGCAACTAAACAAGGATGAGGAAATTTTCAGTGTGTGTGCTTGTGAAGCAAGGAGAACATCAGGAAACAAATTCACATGGTTAATTGGACTTCACTTGTTGTCCTGATATGACCACTTCTCCTTTAGGAGGAAAGAAATATTTAAAATAATTATAATAATTCCTCACAAGATTATATTTCTGCATTGGATCAGAGGTTAAAGTGGATTTCGGAAGGTGGTGGTGCTATGAAAACAATGGGGGAAGGGGTTGCAGTTTCAATTAGATCTCACACCATGTATTCTGCAGAATTTTTAACAAAGTGTCCATGCCTCAGGGGAGCTGGGTGTACCTGCAGGGAACTCAAACTTTTACCCAGAAGGAGCCAGAATATTTCACAAAGTACACAAACTATGATTGGCACTTTAAAGCCATGGAATAACTGACCAAGCCCACCAGTTAAATGGTTTGCCAGCGAAACTCTTCCCCACCCAATGGAAAGGGACCACCAGCACTATACATACTCCAATGCTACTTACCATATCAGCGTCCCACAAATTATATCTGGTCAGTGATGGCTCTATGATTCACAGGGTAAAGGGGGCTGACAGAGCTACACTCAGTAATTATATACCTACAAAATGCTGACCTACATGTCAAGGGTGCCTAATAAACTGTCTAAAAATATTCAGCAGCAAACAATAAGCATTTACCTCTGACATCTTGAAGTTGAAACAGCCATTCACCCCTTTGTTCATCATCATCATCATCATCATCATCACTGCTTTCATCACCATAGTCAGCCAGCACATCTGTTAAATATAGGAGCAATTATGTCAGAAGTTATATTAAGTGTTTGTGCAAATTGTGAGTAAAGGATGAAGAGTTATTTTCAGTTCCACAGCACAATAATGCTGGATTGCATGCATGTGCTTTTGTGGTTGCAATGCAATTTTTCAGTTTGATCTTTTTACATATTTAATTTCATATGTTTCATTTCACACCTATCAGGGCAGCTGTGCACCTAAAGGTTAGAGAAGCGGGATTGTAAGGTTGCTGGTTCAATTTGCTAGCCCGGAAGGACACACATGTGTGGGCGTAGTGTGTGAACGTGCAGTGCGGTATGTGTGTGCATGTGCGTTCACTGCTTGTATGGGTTAAATACGGAGCCTAATTTCCCCTTTCGGATTAATACAGTAATCGAAAAAAGTGGAACGTTTGCACAATTTTTCAAATGATTTTTACACAATTCATTTATTTTCATTTGTTTTTTTCACATGTTATGCATGTGTATTTATTCTCACATGGAATTTTTATGGTATTCTTTTATTTCCACTTTTTTTTATGATTCCTGTACTTTCAAATGAGATTCCATATTTTTAACATGATTCTCAATTTTTTTTTACTTGAGATAACTTGCAATCTCATAGCATAACATGTTGAAATTACTTTTTCCTTTAAGGGTACATAGGGTCGTTTAAAATGTCACCTACCCTCTACTCTGCCCCGTCGCCTTCCATGTTTGTTGCCATGTCTCGCTCCTGGATTCTCCTTGTGATCCTTGTGATTGTGGTGATCCTTTTTGCCATTTTTTGGATTGTGGTCATGTTTTGACAACTGATTTGATACGAAAACTCATTAAGTGTTGGTAAATATAACATCCTGTATAATGTAAGCACAATGAGCCAAGACCTGTGGATGGTTTAAAGCTCACCTGTGCAGGTATGATGAAGGCACAGAGGAAGACAAGGAGCAGAAGTAGCAGCTTGAGCTTCATGGTGGCTGCTGGTCAGAGTGCCAGAACCACAGAGCAATACTCTGTAGTCCACAGGCTGAACCAGAGTAAGGTCAGGGTCCTCTGTGTGTTTGTGTGTGGGCCATGCTGACAGAGCAAGACAGTGTTTGTTCTGGTCCACACTTTGCCCCCTGAATTTACCTAAAATAAGACTCTGAACACTGGGATAAAATATGCTCAAAGTAAGAAATTAAAATGTGTATTGTAAAATCTATTAGTCTTAGTATATTAGCTGTACTTTAATACGCAATTAGTATTTTTTTTTAAAAATCCAAATTTGTACAGTGAAACAGGAAGAGCAACAGATTCCAAATCTTAATTGGCTTAATCTTAATCTGCATAACTCCTAACTTGCTTGCTTTAAAAAAAAAAAAGAAAAAAAAAGCTATATCTGTTTGTGCATGGAACTTAATCTTAAGGCAAGATCGGTTACTATGACATTAGCTTGATGAATTCTACTGGTCAAGCCACATGACAAAAGACTATCAGTTTAATCAATTTGAGCAGGAGCTTGCAATCCAACTACAGGGAGGCAGACCGTTTCACATACCCCGAGAGTATAGTCAGTCCGGTGATGATGATGTCGTCAAGAACAGAATCATCAAGGCAAGAAACGCATTCCACACCCTGCGACCCTCCGAAACAAGGCAAGACTCTTCAACGCCATCATGAAGGCAGTTGTCCTGTATGGATCTGAGACAAGGAGAGTGAACATCAGCAAGCCCCAGACAGACGTCTATGACACATTCTAAACATCAGGTGGCTTGAAGATCTCAAACGCCAACCTGTTTGTGAGAACTGATCAGAACAAGGACCAAGCTTGGACACAAGCTAAGTAAACCAGCTGACCATGTCACAAGGCTGAAATCTTCAGGTGAAGAGAAGATTTGTGGTTCCAAAGCAGACCTGGAGAAGATCTGATGCGGGCCCATCCAAAGGGAGTTGCCCAGAACTGAGTCCACTGGTGTGGTGTTGTTGCTCCACTTTGGAGTCTAAATGAATAACTAAATAAATTAACTATTCAATTTGTTCCATGTTGTTAATAGTGTGTCATTTAACAAACGAATAACCCAGCTTGTACTGAGAACGTGACACTATTTTGTATCCTACCACGCTGATCCTGACCTTGGGCATCAATGCCATATTGGAGAACAGCTGGAAACATCTGGCAAACTAAGGCATTGCACAGATGTTTTCTGTGCGTCACAGCACCACTAAGTCTCAACATGTTTCAAGGATGTTTGATTTTGAGTACCATGGCTTTTACTCAGGCCATCTGCTCACTAGTAATGGTGTGAGGATGTGGAATACTAGGAGAATTATATAGTATTGAAATCAGACATCATTTTAGTTAATCAGTCCTTGAAGCGGTCCTTAAAAACAGCTTATAATGGATGATGCCGATCAATAGCACAATGTTACATTTTATTATGCTATGAATTATTTTTCTCTAAATGGAGTTTTTCATGATCAGGTGTGATCATGGATCATCAGGGTGAGCTAGGGCAATGTGGACTCTATGACTAATCCTTGCTAACATCTAATCCGAGCTTTATTTATAATGACCACTAGAGGGTAGTGGTGTATTTTGTTTCATATCAAGCTGATTATTTTCTTTCAGCGCTTGTTGTTGAGCCATTTGTGTCTTCTGAGTGTTCTTTGGGTGTAAATCTCATAACTATGTATTTTTTGAGCTTCAGGTTAATATTTTACATGCATTCTTTTATAGTCTTGAAAAACCTCCACACAAAGAATTTTCATCTATTTTTCTCATTTTCACCCAATTTAAAATCTTAACCAAAGACCCCTAATAATGGATAATTAAAATGTCTAATGATCATAAATCAGGAGAAAGGCTGCTTACTGAAACAATCTTACATTAGCTTTCCTTTCGCTCTTTTATTCCCACTTTCAATAACACAATACATGGCAATTGCACTGACATGCTCAATAAAAACATCTCCTTTGTACAGAGCGCGCAGTCGGCTTAATTCTTTACACTGACCTAAACAATTAAATCAGACCCCTGGTTGTGGAAATTCATCTCTTCCTGCTACACATAAACAGCTGTTTGAGAGCATTGGCGAGCTAAAAGAACAACAGCGCATCATTTACCTGCTTCTGGTGGTTTTTTTGTGAATTATTTACTTTAAATGCAAGTTTGAGTTTAGAGATTTGTAAATTAACATAGTAGAGTGAAGACAAAAGTATCATGCATTGGCCGGGAATCGAACCCGGGCCTCCCGCGTGGCAGGCGAGAATTCTACCACTGAACCACCAATGCTTACAATACAAATTAGCATAATTTTACCAGACTTGTGGCGCTACATAAAAGTTATACAGTGACAGGCTACAGCATGGGTTCTAATACTGTAATATAATATTTGGGTTTTTGACCCACTGGACTAAAAAAATACCTATGTGTGCACACATTATTAAACTCCCTCACTATCACAAAACAGACCAGTGGCTCTGACATCCCACCCACATCCCTTCATCCCACCTGATGAAGACCCTGGAGCAGCTGATCCTTGCTCAGCTTCGGCCCCTGGTGAGCTCATCACTGGACCCAGTTTAGTTTGCCTACCAGCCTGGTATTGGAGTGGATGATGCCGTCATCCACCTCCTACATCGTTCCCTCTCTCACCTGCGGACTTCTGAGAGCACTGTGGGAATCATGTTCTTTGATTTCTCCAGCGCTTTCAACACCATCGTACCCACTATCCTGAGGGACAAGCTGGAGTACACAGGTGTGGACCATCACCTCACCACATG
>JAQQZX010000039.1:26427536-26454229 GCA_030068355.1 Notoglanidium maculatum
CATTACTTTAAGACATGAAGTGTCTTTTAAGTAATAAAAATAAGGAAAAAAAACATTGAATTAGAAGGTGTGTCCAAGCTTTTGACTGGTAGTGTATATCTGTACACAAAACCAGAAATAAATATGTTTAAACTTTGCTTATCCGCAAATTTCACCTATCAGACATATTTGATGCTGTGTTTTTGACAAACAGATCATTGGAATTTTCTGACTAAGCACGTTTTACTTCCGACTTCAGAGAGTTAGGTTAGAAAAATGGATGCCCATAGAGGCTAGTACTTGTTTGGCTTATTCTGGCTTCTTATATCCACATATAGAACAAAAAACAAACAAACATGAAAAAAACCTGTAAAGGATTTTAATAGTTTTTAATCAAATATACGAATGAAAATATACAAATGAAAGTGTAAAAGTTTTGTTTACTTAGCTTTGAATAAGACTGCAATAATTGGGAAAAAAGTGCAATAACAGGTGGTAAGGAATGAAACACTTGGGGGCATGATGTTATAGTGAATAATCAACAAAGTGCAGTTACTGCTACTGCCCTGGAGTTGGTTATTTTTCAATAGCAACCTGTCCCGGAGTGTTTTATTCCTCTTATACCACAGCGATTCACTCTTATAGTCCATTTATAGTTGCATTTATTGTTCTGTCTTCCCAGAGAAAAAGGGGCTGTTGAAAGTGGCCAATCATACAAGTCCTTATCCCCACTTAAAAGTCTCAAAAACCAGCTTGAGCTTCAGACCATTAAAATCTTATGCAAACTTTAACCAAGATTACCTCCACCTACTTTATACTGAAAAGAACAGAAATTCTGCCAAATTGTTCGTAGTCTGTCCCGCATAGACAAATTGGAAAGGTTGGCACTGTTCCAAAAATTGTGTAGCATGTAGGCTATTTTATACATTTTGTGACATCATTATCCTGTTCTGGTTTATCATAATGTCAGAAGTATAACTATTATATCATATTGATATACCATTACAACCTAATTGAGAACATAAATAGCTGTACGCCATATGTCCTGTTTAGGGTTTCATTTTGTATTTGTAGCTCTTGTTCTGTGCTGTTATAGTGTGATGCTACACTATTAACCCCTGGCTAGAAATATCAAATCGGAAATTCGAACCTGGATGTTAGAGATAGGATATTATTAAATGTACACTTGATTAAGGGAACTGACTGCAATGTTCACGACCTACTTACTTAAAGGAACAATTAGTGCTACAGATACCGTTCTTTGCAGAATAATATGCTTAAGGCATGCTTTGATTTGATGTCTAGACATTGTTTGTTATGGACAGCATCTTCTTTAGCATCGTCAAGAAGGTTTTAAGGTGTCTTTTATACTTATACAGCCACTACCCAGCTTTAATTAAACTCTAAGTACTATCTGTCAGGCTGTCATTGAATAAAGAGCACTTCTGGTGCATTTTTAAATGACTGAGTTGCCTTTGGCAGACAAGCATGTGTTTTAGAGGGTGCGGCTTTATGAGGATTATCAGCGTGTGATTTAGAGATCACCTTTCATTTCTGACAGTAACGTTTAGCTATCATTAAAAAAACAGCAGCATGCTGATGGGGCATCCAGATGTAATGTGTTCTTTTAGTGATATTTATTTGGAGCACATCCACTCTTTACTCATACAGCCAGGACAAAGCCAGAGTGTGAGTGATGAAAGGAAGTGAAGGAAGGGAAGAGAAATGTCAACACAAGGCTGAGATCAGATATTGCTTAATTGACTTGAAAAGATAAAATCAGATGTTTTAATCCAGTGGTCTTCTTTATCACTTCTTTCACATTTGCTTTATTTCTTCATCATGTTTCATTCGTCAGGGGTCCAAGCTTGAGGGTGTAATCATGCGGACCTGAGAGTTTAATCATGTGGACTGGTTCCACATGTTCTGATTCCAGTATGATTTAAAAAATGTAGCTTCTTCTGGGTTGTGGTATGGCTCCATGCACTGTGGCCATTCTGAATAACAACTATGTAATAGTGAAGCTCTCGTCTGGATGAATATTTGGCTAAACTGTGCGCTCTGCAGGCCCAAATCACATCTATTTCGACCTCTGGAACACTGTCCCAAAGTCCAAGCCACTTACTCAATTCATTAAGCAAGATAATTGGCCTATTTTGTAATCAACAGAAGCAAGGCTTACTGGAAGGGCTTCTGTATTGCTAATCAGAACAGTCGAGTGTGTTTCCAGCATTTGGATCAGATGCCTGATGCTTAATGTTAGATGCGGTTTATCCATTAGTATTGCAGGATTATTTATTCCCAGCTACCGGAGAATGTTATCAGAAAGTCTAATAAGGGAGTTCACATGTTCCAAGAAGGTTAGGCTGTAAACATGTACTTGCTTACAACATTCTTATAACTGCCAGGGGCGGTGAGTACCACCTGGATGCGCTCTTGTGTGCATGCTCATGCGTACCAAGAACTTCTGTCAAAGTCATGAAGTTATGTATGACACAGCCTTCGCAGTAATTATAGTTGTCATTAAGCCATTTTTCTCTGGAATAATTTTGCTGAGCTCTTGCAAGTCAGTGCTGGCTCCAAATGAAAAGGAACCCTGATAATTATCCAGGATTCATGGAGTCAAAACTATGTATATAACAAGGTCCATTTCACTCCTCCTAACTGCCAGAGGTGGTGAGACTCATCTGGATAAAGTATACCATAATTCCACAAGAAACTGACATTAATTCGGACCATCTGGAAATGTGGTTGGAAATGACCTCCGAACTCGTGGTGCTGGGATGGACAACATTAACCTTATAGAACCTGGAGAAGTGTTGCAACAGCCTATGTTCTGAATACATCCAGATACTCAACCAAGATTCTCAGACAACAAAACACATCACCATACTGTTCGTACTAAAACCAAAACCCAATTTTAGCAAGTTAGGTAAGCGCAAATGTAGAGTAAAAGATAAATAATTCAAAAGACCTTTTGATCAGTTTTGAAATAAAGAATCCAGAGATTGTTAGGTCGGTAAAACAGGCAGCAAGTTATAATGGACTGTAGCAGCGGGGCAAGGTTGAGCATTGGCTAAAGAGAAAGGAGAGAATGAGCGGCTATCAAGTGATTGTTTCCATGTGTGCACTGTTAAAGGAAGCCTACTTCTGATTTTGTCTATTCTTAGTAGGCTGCTCATCATCTGAATCGAGACTTTTTTGTTTATAGAGCATTTTTGGTATTAAAAGATAAAAAAGACAGCTTTGCAACCAATGCAACATGGCTGCTTAGTCTTGCCAGAGTGTTAGCTAGCAGCTCTAGCACGTAGATGTAACATCCTACTACACTTCTGCCCTCGAATTTTTAGATTATAAGAATGTAACCTTTTATTCCTTGAATATTCAGTGCATTAAGTTTTTTTACCCTCTTTTGGGAACCTGTATGGGAACATGGGAACATTCAGGTAGTATTCTCTATTATTGCAAATGCAACTTTAACACATCAATGCAATCTTTGTTTTTTGCAACCTGCATAATTTCAATGATCATGCAGGATATAAAATTTGAACAGCACCTCCGGTTGGAATAAATTTGACACCGGTTCCTCCAACAGTTCATTTTCAAGAAACAAGACTCTCTCTTCAGAGTGTTTCAGTTCTTTATTTATTTGCTGTGTTAATAGCTTGTTCCTGTTCTAGTTGCTTGGGTAATTAGGCCCACCTGTCACACGCAGCCTGCTTTTCTCTCCTCCTACTTTCAGCTTTCCTACATTTAGCTGAAGAGAGTCTGAGTGCCTGCCACCTTTTCTGCATGACCAAATTAAATTCAGCCACCAAAGCAAGCAGCTTTCATTTGTGTTTAATGCCCCTCAAACAACAGTTCCCCCCACTCTCATAGTTATAATTAGATTCAGGGAAAATGAACTCTAATTAAAACTTTAGCACTCCCCCTAAAATGCACTAAACTGGTGTGGCGGCGTGTTCGCCACACAGGCCTGGCATTTTTATGTTTGTGCCAGGCAGAAGAACTCCGAGTGCCCTGATACAGAAACACATTTCATTAAGTCTGCTATTAAACTGGTGTTGATTTCCCATCTCCTTACAGTATCCACTTGCTGTGTGCCCTTGTTTTTTTAGACACCATCTCCCTTTTTGTTGTTTTCCCTTGGAGCTTTTCTTGATAAGAGGTGAGGCAATATCCTGTTAGGAAATGAAAGGCATCTCAGATAACTCATGGCTATATGAGAAATGAGATTAACATTGCTGGGTTCTTCACACATTGTGTAGAACGTTGCTCCATTACAATTGCTTGCATAATTTTCTGACTCACCCTATCACTGGGTTGCATGTCCTGCTATAGACTTGACCTAAACATCCAGGATTAAAAGCAAATGATAATGTAAACAATATCTTACCAAATCATTTAAAAATTGGGTTATGTTAACAATGTTATTAAAGGAAATACCATATATGATCATCCATCCAGCCATTACCTATAGTGCTTATCCGTCAGTGTCGCGGGGCGAGCCGGAGCCAATCCCAGCTGACTTTGGATGAGAGCAGGGTACACCCTGGGCAGGTCATCGATCTATTGCAGGACTTGTATATGAACATTTAGACACAGTGCAAAACTAAAACAAATGTCAGGCACCGGTCATGTCTTGTCTTTGATAGACTACATTTGTAAAAATATACTATTCCTGTTTGATCATTTCTATTTAATATACTATCAAAGATGAATATAAAATGACACAAAACAAAATGAGACCTCGATCATTTGGTTGAATAATGACTGTTCTTCTTGTGTGTGTTTTGGACCACCAGACAACTTCCTACAAAACTGCTGGAATATTCCCACTATTGCTCAATTCCTTTCTCAGTTCCAATGGTGAAGTAGTTATCTTGTGACTATGACCCCATATACTGAAGGTAGCCTACAAAAGGTCCCCTGCTATGTCACACCTGTCCAATTTCCTATTCTTGTCTTGCTGATTATATGAAGTTGGATCAAGACTCTAAGTATAGCATTCTAATGGAATGAAGAAGAACTGTTTGTAGCAATGCAACACTGTAATGAAGTGCAGAACTCAGAAGAGAAGCTTCCTGACATATCGAGACAAACCCTGATGTAATCACAGTGATGTTTTTGTGCCCCTGTAGTAGTTGATGTAAAACAACTCCCAAGAAGATTTGTGGGCAAGCTCTGCAAGTGGACCATCTTCTGTCTTGAGAGCTGCCTATGTATCAGCCTGATAGCTGGATAGGGGACACGCTGTCTCTCAGCAGTCCTGTGCCCAGAGATTGCCAAATTTACAAGGAGCCAGTTCATCTAATGTGGCACACTCATACATTTGAGCAGAAACAGACTGAAAACTCACTTTCCAATGTGGTTCACAGACAGGGCAAATGATTACCATCACAATGTGTTGGTGAACAACTGACTAAATCTACAGTTGAATGATTTTTCTATTGCAGCTGTGAACGACACGTATGTTTACACCTAAAAATGGCTGTGTTTTGCTTCGTAGTGCTTCTTTTTACCACTTTTGACTAACAGATGAGACAGATCTATTTTGATAAACGTTTTATTAGTTTTTATTTAAATAAACTATGCCATCAGGTCACAGATCAGACAAGAGTGGGTAAAGTAAATGATAAGTTTATAAAAGTCTTCCATTTTTGACCTAACGTTTCTCACTCTGCAGCAAGTCTCTGATGCAATGAGTTACATTCAGGTAAATGGTTTACATAAATTGAAGTCCGAGTGGATAAACCCTAACACAGGATCTGCTACAGAAGCCGAACTGGTTCATGTTTAGAGTCGCTGGACTACTACAAGTTTCAAGTACTTTGCTTGGTCCACTGAAATACTGATGGGTCTGTGCTTAGGACTGTAGTCCAAACAGATCAACCAGGCTATGACACAGTTTCCTCCTTTCATGGCCCTTTTGCTTTATTTCCTAGCTAAGACAAAGTGTGTGTGTGTGTGTGTGTGTGTGTGTGTGTGTGTGTGTGTGTGTGTGTGTGTGTGTGTTTATGGCTTTTTAGTTAAACAGTGCCTCAATTAGCACCATGCTCAGGAGGGTCATTTGCAACCTGGGCACATTTTTATTCTGTTTGTGCTCAAGAGCCTGGGGGCTAAATGGCACATTTACATATTAATGCCCTTGTTGTACATGTTGCTTGTAAGAAAAAGTGACAGCTTTAAAGCTGACTTATAAAACACGGATGAATACAACCCCATGCTGTATCATCGACTCGGTCAAATGGACTTATTGATGGATTAGGGTGCTTGATTTTAAAGTTAAGTGTGGTTGTATATTTCATTATGAGGTTTAGTCACCTGATTGTTCATACACTTGTAGTAGCTTGGGGTTAAGGTTCTATATTCCGCCACATTCACATTCCACCCTTCAAGAGAAAGCTGCACATTTCCTGTGTCAAATAAGTGCTACATGCCTAGTAATAATAATAATTATAATAATAATAGTAATACGTATGTATTTATGTATGTATTTATTGTATTTTGTGTTTGAGTACAAGATATCCGGCTGCATATTTGTTACGCGCCCTGACTTCTAGGTCTTTGGTTAATGCACTAACACGATTTCAATTTTTGGAATTCTATAAGTGATTCAGAGGGACCAGGGCTCTAGATCTTGAAGCACCTTCATGTGAAACATAATCAAGCTTCTGCTTACCATGCTCAAAGCCAAGGAGCCTTGGAAAGGTTTCACAAAACCCTTAAGTCTCTGTTCCAGGGAATTGTGTTGAGTTAAATCAGGACTGGAAAGAGGGGTTGCCTTGGTTGTTGTTGGTAACTAGAGAAGTTGTGCAAAGAACCACTGGGTTAGTCCAAATGAGTTGGTGTTTGGGCATACGGTGCATGGGCCATTAGCTCTGCTGCATGATAACATGACACAACCTGAACCCCTACAGAATCTTGTTGGTTATTTTAATGGATTCCAGCATTGTTTGTATGAAACTGGGGAAATGGCTAAAGAGAGTTTGAATTTTTAACAGGAAAAAATGAAGTATCTTTATGACTGTAGAGCTTAAAAACACCAGTGTAGTCCAGGTGATAAGGTGCTTGCTTTAGTGGCCATTGTTAGTTCTCCGTTTCACGCAAGATACCAGGGTCCATATACAGTTTGGGGCCAGGTCTCTGAGTTAATTTGTTAGAGACACCAGAGGCTCGAAGGATGTCTCAACTTTGACATTTGTCTCAACTTGTTAAAACCTTATAATAGTCAGGATTCTCAGTCTTGTGCAGTGGAAGCAAAAGGGCAGCAGGACAGGCAAACAGATGGTCCTGTGCTGGTGGCAGTTATGGTAGGATGGCAGTTGTCTCTGCATGAGGATGATGGGGTGGTTTTGCCTGATGAGAGTCTGTTGCGTGGCCGGTTGAAGAACTCGGAAACGCTGGGTAAGTTAGAATCTATCCTGGGGCATTTGTCTGGGGAGCGGAGTGCTGAGTTGTCTGCTTTGATTTATGACTATCTAGATTTATTTAATGATGTGCCAACTTGTACCCATCTGATCAAACATGATATTGATGTGGGTGAGGCGCAGCCGATCCGCCGCCGTTTTTACAGAGTGTTGGAGGAAAAGCGGAAGATAATGGAAAAAGAAATAAAATATATGCTTTATAACAATATAGCTGAGCCTTCTTCTTCTAGCTGGGCATCCACTTGTTTGTTTGTAGACAAGGAGCATAAAACGTTTAGGTTCTGTTTAGATAATCGTAAGGTCAACAGGATGAATAAACTTGATGCTTCTGCCTCTGGGGCAAACCTGCCTCTGCCCTGTATCAACGATATTGTAGCTCAAGTGGGTGCCGCTCGGTTTGTTAGTAAATTTAGCAAATTTGATTTCCTTAAAGGATATTGGCAAGTTCCACTTCATCCAATAGCTTGAAAGATTACTCCTTTCTGACTTTTCTCTTACAGAGTTATGAGTTTTGGGTTATGAAATGCACGTTCCAGTGTTTAATGAATATGGTTGTATCTGGGGTGGATGGGCGGCATGCTGGTGTAGTGGTTAGCACTGTTGCCTCACAACAAGAATGGTCCTGGGTTCGACCCGGGGATCGTATCCAGGACCTTCTTGTCGATCCCCGGGTCACCCAGGGTGCCTTTCTATGCGGAGTTTGCATGTTCTCCCCGTACATGCATGGGTTTCCTCCGGGTGCTCCGGTTTCCTTCCACAGTCCAAAGACATGCAGATTAGGTCAACTGGGTACTCTAAATTGCCCATAGGTGTGAATGCGAGCGTGTGTGGCTGTTTGTCTGTGTTGGCCCTGTTGTGGACTGGCGACCTGCCCAGGGTGTACCCCGCCTCTCGCCCGAAGATCCTGGTATTGGCTCCAGCTTCCCCGCGACCCAGACGGATAAAGCGGTGTAGATAATGGTTGGATGGATGGGCTGGATGGCTGTATCTTGATGTAGTAGTCTATAGTGATATATGGAAAGATCATGCCCATCGTATCAGGAAGCTGTTTAGTGAAATGTGAGTTTGCGAAGGCTACTATTACCTACCTAGTGGGACATGAACAGGTAAGGCCAGTACAGGCTAAAGTTACTGAGACTGTGCAATATCTGGTGCCCACCACAAAGAAGGAGCTGATGCGCTTCTTGGGGTGGGTGGGTTATTACCGCAGTTTCTGTAAGAACTTTTCAAGAGTAGTAGCACCTTTGACAGGTTTGTTGAAGGCTCAAGCAAAATATATCTGGGCAGATTCCTTTCAGCAGGATTTTGTAAAGGATAAATGTGTTTTGTGTTCACCTCCTGTCCTTTGTAGCACCTAGGATGGATCAGCCATTCCAGCTGCATGTAGATGTGAGTGATGTAGGGCTGGGTGCGGTACCCGTACATTGTAGGCAGCAAGGATTTTTTTTTGCTTTTCTCTCTTTCTTTCTTTCTTTCTCTCTCATGCCTGTGCCTTGTGCGTTCTTTTTTCCCCGACAGACCCGACGATAGATGTTTATTTTGTTATCTGGACTTTCGTAGATTTTTTTTTGTTGATTGATTTTTTTATTTGAAAATAATTTTTCTTAATTGCCAACTCGCGTCTCCCTCTCTTGTCACAGTTTTGTAGTCGAGCTGTGACAGTATATGTGTATATCTGTTCCATATCTAATAGTAATACAATCTATCTGTTTCTTGATTAGGGAATTACATGATGAGCATTATGCTCTATGTTCATTTATTACATTTTCAAGCTACAGGTTTGAATCTTGCAACTCGTTTGCTTTTGGACCCAAGCACTGATTTAAAGTACTAGCCCATAAACAGTATTGGTTGTCCTCTTGCTATAGTCCATAGCTGTAAGCAGTATTTTGTCAGGTAATAATTACATTCTCTTTGGAGTCTCACTCTCCACTCCTGCGTCTTTACAATGGCTCGATTAAACTTTTATCACTGATTTTTTTCTTCCTGCATGTCGTAAAGGGATCTTGGAGCTGTGTGCACAGTGTTGTTTAAAATGTGTGCGCGTGTGTGTGTGAGTGTCTCAGTGCAGTACACTTATAGGTGGTGTTTATCATCAGTGGTGTCATTAATGGTGCTGCAGATGGCATGTAGAATGAGTTTCTCGTTTATTACATCCTCTAACTCAGTGTTCCTTTATAAAAGAACACACCTCATGTAATCTTTACAGTCATTCCAGTTGGGTATCAGGCACATCTGTCCAAAATATTTTTTGTAAAAATTATCTGCCTCAAACTAGCCTCCATTTCTTCACTGATGTAGTTTAGGACACTGTTTGACTTAGTGTCATCTAAAAAAATGAACAAAATTTTACTATGTAGATGAACATTGTAACATGATGGCAGGAGATTGGACTTTTTTTTGTTAGTGTTAATACAGCCTAGGCTCTGCCTCCTAAAGATTGCATCATCCAAATGATAATATAATGATGAAATAATAATTATATACTTCCAGTTTAGAAATAGGGGTTATACCTGCCATTTTCAAGTTATTTAAAATGATTTAGGATTAGAATTTACAGAAAATGAGTGAAACAGGTTTGCAATTGGCTTTAGCCAGAAGCAAATGTCGCACACCATAGGTATTGTCTGATCAGTTAGATTTTAAGTACATGGAAATTTCGCAAAGTTGTTTTTTTTTTTCTGAGAAGTTCCTTTGAAAAATACAAGATTTTAAAACTGAACAAATTATTATACGCATATTACCATTAGTCAAGAAAAAAAAATACTTTGGGCCCAAACGTTTGCACCATAAAGATGGCACTAGAATGCTTTTAGAAATTCTTTAACCAAGTGCAAATATTTTGCTGTAACAGCATTATTGCCGCCTGTCCTCCAAATCTCACGTTCACATTAATGCACTCTTTATGTGCATTAAGACTGTATTGTTATTGTTATTTCTATAGTAACAACTTTGCATGGAAATTGTTTCTGCGAATTGAAGTTTATGCTGCATATTTGGAAGGAGTCGTTAGTGTCAGAAGTAAAGCTGTAACTTGTTTCCAGATGTTTTCACGATGGAAGGATTTGTGGGGAAAAAAGGAGACACAGGTGAGAAAATTACTGGAATATAAGGAAAGCTTCTATACTGTACTGATGACAGAAACTAATTTGTTTCGCAGAATTTCCACAACTATAAAAAC
The DNA here is from genome assembly GCA_030068355.1 of Notoglanidium maculatum. Classification (NCBI taxonomy): domain Eukaryota; kingdom Metazoa; phylum Chordata; class Actinopteri; order Siluriformes; family Auchenoglanididae; genus Notoglanidium; species Notoglanidium maculatum. The sequence goes on from JAQQZX010000039.1 coordinate 26,438,127, forward strand.
ACATAAAATGTATGACATTTTTAGCATCACCAAATTGCTGTGGTACAAGAGGAATAAAAAACTTCAGCACATATTTTATTCCTTATGTAATTGTTTGCAGTTACTGTAGCAGCATGCTTAACAGTCATCAGAACTGTGGTTACGCTTTAATGGAAACCTTGAACGGATCCAAGATGAAGACAAATGATTCAGTAGTTGACATCATAGAGTAGAAATTCATTAGGAAGAACAACTCTTCTTCATACACAGTCATTTGCTGTTAAAATTTGGGATTCCAGTTGAGCAGAGCAGCTGTAGTTTTCTCCTTTTGAATCTTATATCCTTCACTATACTGCTGTATATTTGTAACATTTATGACAAAAAAAGTTTTCTGTTGAAAATTGAGTTTTGCTCTAGGGTAGCAAAAATAACTCATCATCATCATCTTCCGGCTATTCCCGTTAGGGGTCGCCACAGCGGATCATCTCTTTAGGGTAGCAGAAATTAATAAATAAATAAATGAAAATAAATAAATAAAAGCCTCAAGCCTTGTTGGATGATACTTCATTTTGCAGTCGAAGACCTGAATCATACATCTAAGGCAAGGGTCGAGTTTATCAGATCCAAAAAAATTGGAATTTTCTTGACTGACCAAGTAGATCAGCCACCCTGAACCAAATTTCACTGCATTTCTCTTACCAAGGACATGACTGAAGGCAAAAAAAGCCCCAAAGCAAGACAGCAGTGAAAATTACAGGCCTGGCAGATCATCAGCAAGCGAAATGCACAGTGTCTGTCAATGTCTATGGGTCACAGACTCCAGACAATGAACACTCACAAAGGATTTGCAAGCAAGTATTAAAATTGACATTTTTTTTTATTTTAAGAGCATGTTTCTGAACCCTGAGCTGTTCTTGAAATGATAAGGGTCTGGTGTGTAGAGGATGTTATATAAATATATAAAAAACCTCTGCACTTATTTCTAAGTGGCTTACTTCCAATTTACACTGAGAAGCAGAAACTGAAAATAAAAGAAACCAGTACCAAAACAACAGAAATGTCACCTGGCTTGAAGCTTGTACAGCCTACCTACACATCTGTTTCTGTTATACAGACATGCCGAAACAGGAAGCTCTGGTTTGCGCAGATGGGATATCTGTTTCAGAGCTGTCTGAGATTTCACCGAAGGGTTTAGTCCTGTGTGAAGAGTGATTTATGATGCTGTCATGGTGGCCTTATAAGATCTGGAACAAGGAAGAAAGGCATCTCACATATCATTAGTTAAATGGTTTGTTGCATTGAATAGTTATTTAGTTATTTTTAAATTGTGGGTGTGTTTCTGTGTATAACCCACCATCATGATGAATGGACTGTCCGATCTCTGTTTCAGACATACTTGAGTAGTTAGTAATAAGTAAATTAAATTTCTTTGAAAAAAGCTTGAGTAATAAGTTAAACATTTGTCTGCATTTATGTTTTTTTTCAGTCTTTAGAAAAGAATTTAGAGTCAAAGCCATTATACTATAACAAAGAAACTGAAATATAAACTTCTGTGTAACTTCTGAAACAGCGGAACAATAACATACACCACAGTGCTATTGAATCTGGTTGGCCAGAAGATGTTGACTAATTTTCTATAACATTATAGCTATAACTATAATATTTTCAATGCGGGAGAAATCACAGATTTAAATCAACGTGCTCCTTCTAAAACCTTATTGTCTCTGAAGTATACTGTCGTAGAGTATAATGTAGTATAGTTTCTTTCTAGTATAGTACACTATAGTATAGTATAGCTTATAGTTGGTATGTAACGATACATCATGCAAGATAAATCACAGTACAAATTTATCATGATTTTAATTAAGGAAATAATTAAAATGAATTGTGATTATCAGGCTGCGTTATCTTTTAGTTTTTGCATTGTTTAAACAACAGAGGGCGCAATAACGTACAATAGAGGTAATTCATATGACATTGTTGTATGCTTAAGTAACATAGCTCGAATCCTGTGAAAACACACTTGAAAAACAGATCTAAAATGGGAAAGAGCTACTGCGAGATTGACTGTAAAAACAGATTCAGCAAGAAAACTTTTTTTATCTTTTTCCTGATTGTCGAATGCAAATGAAAAGAGAAGCAAATCGACGGAGTTGTTTTATCTTTAAGCTGACTACAGCCTTCACAAATAAAATTTCATGAAAGTTCATAAAAGGTTTAAGAAAAGTCCTATTTGTTATAAATTTTTCACCTTGATTAAAATAAATATTTGAGTTAATAGGCTATTATATTTTACTCCAACCTTTACAAATAATTATTGTTAGTTATTAAGAAAAAGGAATGTACAAGTTGATGAATAGGAAAATAAATGGTGTATTTTTTGCTAATTATTATTATTTTTTTATAAAAAAAATTCTTTATTTAATTTTAAAAAATCATGGAAAAATCAAATCATGACACCAATATTGTAAACTGAACTGAATTGTGAACTGGGTGAATTATTACATGCTTAGTACCTGGTATAGTTTATTTTTCTTTAAGTAATTTCTTATTAGCTTTGCAAGTCCCTGCGATTTAGCTGTTACTATAAAAATGTTAACATATTAGGATGAGTGCATTAATATAAACCTGTGATTTATCTTGCAGCTGGATCTATAATCAGAGCTGTTAATGAACACCTTCTGACCAATCAGACTCAAGAATTCAGCAGTGCTGTTGGATACGATCTGCTAACACAGTGCATGTGATGGAATCCATGAGCTTAATTTAAAAACCATATACCAAGAGAGACCCAGTATGGAGGAGGTGTTGGCTCACTTGGTTGAGGATTTTCACCTTGGAGCACAACACAGTAGAACACACAGATCCCTGAGCGACGTGGCATCTTGACCTTGAAACTTGAGGAATAAGTGTCCTTTCTCTGAACACACTGCTGTGGAGCACAAGCTGCTTCGAGGTTACTGTGATCTGTCTTTCCTGTTTCTTTTCCCAGCACAAGAGCAGAGACTTGTGGGAAGTGTTATTGCCCATGGGGTTGTACTTTTAGTATTTGGTGTTGTTTAGCAAGATTGCTGATAGACCACTGTAGATAAAATATGAATGCAAGTAAGCTCAACGAAGGCTACTGTAGATACTGCATAGTCTAAAATTTTAGTTCCATGTGTGCTGTGGTACTTTGGGACGAAGAACTTTGGGAGAGACCTATACTATACCTATATATTTTAGTGTAAATTAAGAGGTTTTAAGACCCAGAAAACTAGCTTCGTTTAAAATAGGTATTCAGGTGCTAAGTGTTTATATGACTGATAGCCTTCCAGTATTTATTCTGCCTTTGGGAATTGTTTAGTGTGATTTGCGTACTGTTTCCAGTAGCATGCCTATCACTTGTGAGAAAATTGAATCAGTGGAATCGGATGTTTGAGTTATTGGAACGAACAGTTCTAAAGAATGGCCTTAGTAAATCAACTCATGCTTCTCATTACTATAAAGATAATGTCATAAGCAGATTGCGTAACATTAGTGGAGAAGAAAAGAAAAACACGACTGTCGGAAAGACAGCAAAACAGTAAATCGGTGCTCAATGCAAGAATCAGGTTTCCTTTTTCCAGCTTACTCCATTACCAACAATTTTATTATCTCATTATATTGAATTACACCCACCATGCTGAGCACTGCAAGTGATCCCAGCCATATTTCAGCTATAGTAAACTGTTTCTGGTATAGCTAATACTTTCAAAGATGCAACGTTACATGTTCTCCTGGTGTTTTTCAGGTTAGCTGGTTTACCCTTTGTATGGCCTTGTGCATCTATGGATTATTATTTGACAGTCCATTAATCTTCTTGTTGCTTCTTGTGCAATGCTAGCATTCTTATTTAAACATGATCAGGGTGAACAGGTATTCAGATGTGGACTGCATGTTCAACACACACCTGCAGGGCATTTTCCCCTCCCACAAGCCTGATGCTGAGGATTTATGATAATCCACAACTAATCCTGTTTACACTTGATATATTATGAAGTTTATACCGTGAGCCACTTGAATATACTGCCCGTTATCTAGACAGCACTCATCTTTTTTTCACTCACAGATGCGGTAACACTTCATCTCAATGGCTGTCGATAATTGACTGAACAAAAGGTTAGGTATTATATGATAACTTTGTGCAGATGTAATTATGATTGGGATTAAAAGAGTGAATACATCCAATTATTAAGGTCAGGACTACAGTATGATCAAGAAATGAAATGGTCCGAGTTCAAGAAATACTTTCCTATATTAACCTATATTTTATCTCCTAACTCCTAATTATGTGTAGCTGCAGGATCTTTGGCTTTTAACATTTCTGCAGTTTTTTTTTTTTTAATATCGTTCCAATTTATTTCGACTGACCTCAGCTGAAACTTTTGTGCTTTCACGCAGCAGTTTCACTGCTCTGAAAACGCTAATTGATTCGTTAACACTATACAGAGTAAACATGTGTACAATATTAAATATCACACCAGTGCGCTGCTGAATTCTTGAATCTGATTGGTCAGAAGGTGTTGATTATTTTTCTATAACAACAGCTGAACAGAATCCAGTGTGCTGTTTTTGTTTTGAAAGCACGTGACTGCTAGCCGCTAGCTCTCTATGCAGCAGAGTGACCCTTTCGAAGCCAATCTCAAACTTTCTCTTCATTTAAATGTGACACGTGGAACGAAATATGCCTTTTCTTTTGTGACTGCTAAAGAATTTAAAATATAGATACTTTGACAAAATATCCTCAATTTCTTGTTACACTTTAAAATCTACAGCCTAGGATTTCGCCAGATTGTTATCGATTGTTTTTGGAATATGGATGGCATCTAAAAAGGCAACTCGTGACTTTGGGAAGTCTGGGACCCTGGGAAGACTGAGCCGGCCCCTTTAACATATTCGTTTTGATATGTTATCATTTCTATAGTAACAACGACTTGTAAAGCTTAAAACAGGAAGAGCAAATATACAGGCCTATGTAATAAACCAGTCATAAATAAATAAATATGTTTTAATAACCGTGTATCTTTGACATTTTATTGATGTTTAAGACGTCTATTTACATTTTCACTAAAACACAGAGCATACGCAAACGCATGTAAGATCCACAGTAGGACTGATGCATAAAAGTCAAGTGTTCAAACCACCGCCGTATAAGTCCAACAGATTGTGTAAACTAAGCTTGTGTTTATTATTCTCCCCCGGCTCTACCCTCCTCTGCAGCAGCCACTGTGTAATAATAATAATACAATCCATAATAAACCCAGAGGTTTCTGAAATGAAACCAGGCCTGGTTATTTGTGCTTTATTAGCCATGAGGTTTCCTAGTTGTTCTCTTTTACTCACGGCCTTGGTTTGAGACATGTGAGAAATGTGCTCTTATGTCTGGGTAGGTGTTTGTGGCTAACCAGTGACACTAAAAATTGCTCTGAGGTTTGTTAATATGTTCCCTGGATGTAGCATGGTGCATAGAAGCCCAGGGAAAATTCACTACACCAGGGATGTTTAAATAAAATTATAAAAAGTCCATCTGCACAGAATGTCTTGCTTAGAAAGGTCAGAACAAGCAGCTATAAATTTATTTATGGCTATACATTTGACAATATGAAGTTTTGTGTTTTGTTTCTTACCACAACTTTTGACTGGCATCTGAACTGATTAGGCATGTGTTTTGTTTTGTTTTTAATTTGGACAAGCTACACCATCAGTTCTCTAATCAAGGCAGAAAGAGTAAGCGAATTTACAGTCTATGTGAGTCTGTGAAAATGCTTCCTTTTTCTGAGATAGTGTGTCAACCCTGATGAGCTGCCGTCAACTAAAATATTTACATCTGATTGGCTGCAGCAGAGGACCTGCTACAGAAAATTACATCGGTTCATGTTTAGAAAATTCTGAATTGCTGAAAAATGGCCAGTTTTTCTACTTTTTTTCAACTAATTATTCGCTAAATGATTGTCTTTGTTTCGGTCCTCTGAAATACATTGCTGGCTCACAAGGTGTAAAGTAATTGCAGCTAGAGTCACTTGGCATAAAGCGATTGCTTTTGAAGTACTATGACAGCCTTCACAACCTTTATTCACTTAAGCCAGGTGTACACTACAGCATATTGAGCTGTGTTCCTGATATTGAGTTTCCGATATTGTGTTTTTTTTCTTGGTTTTCTCTGCCTAGTACAAGCAACAGTGAATGGCAAATAGCAAAGATGACACTGGACTGTAGTCAAACACAAGCTCTGACTGAGATCAAGCTTTACTCAGCAGATTTTACTGACAGTGCTTGCTGCTAATATAAGCCGAGCAGCACTATATTGCACATAGCATTAGCATGATATGGTTAACTGCTAATAAACACATTAGGACATTAGTCAACGTCCTGAACTCAGTTCAGTTCTCCAGCTCACATCGGAGCTCATGACATGCGAGTTCATCGAGTGTGTACAGCGTGATTGTGTTGACTGATCACCATTGTTCTCCCATGACCAGTTACATATCGCCACTTTTCCGCCTCCACCAATCTCACACTTGTTTATTCGTTTTAAACTCTTTTTTGAAGTAATAAAACAGAGTAATAAAAATGATTGACCGTTTCCTTGCTCTTCACCTTTCATGACTACTAACTGTCAGCCCTTCTTTTGTCTGTCTAATTTGTAAATTGTTATGCAAACGATCATGATGATTAAATTCATACGCAAATGAGTACATGACATCGTCCAGCAAGTTCTAGCGACTTTTTGGCAACGCTGCATGTAGCCCTGTTTCAGTTGCAAAGTTCTTGAAATAACAAACTGAGCTCATAACAGTTCACAGATCTTTTATTTGATTCCCCCCCTAGAAGTACGTATATACAGAAGTACCAAATTATGAAATGGCAACATAATATCTTGAAATATTGAGTTATAAAGTAAAAGTAACAAGATATTAAGTTGAAATAATGACACTTCAACATTTTTGCACGTCTTGCAGTTCTGGGCTTCGGTACTTAGAAAAGTGCGCCTCTGTTTTAAATGGAAATAGATGAGAATTTTGCAGTGTATTAAAAATTTGATGTATATAGTTATGTATGTGAGGAAAATCAGAGACTCAAAGGTGTCAACTGTACAGTATAAAAATTTATAATAGCTTTTAATAATAATAATAATAATAATAATAATAATAATAATCAATGTGGCAAAAATGTCCCACAAATGAACTTTTATTCAGAGTATTACAAAAAAAAGAGAAAAAAATGTATATACTGTATTCAATTACTATGTAAAGGTACTTAGGAAATTAGGAAAAATAAATAATGAGTTTGTATTTTGGCTACACAGCTATAAGAGATTGCTTAACCCTGTGCGTAATATGGTAATATGGTATTAACTATTCCTACTCTTGTTAATAAGGTTACTGTTCTTGTTCTAATGAACTCTCAAATAAATTATTCATCAGTGAGTGTGCCGAATGTTTTGCAGTATATTTCCAGCCCTTCGCTTAGCTGGGATACTTTTTGAGAACATCAAGCCAAGTAAATAAAAAAAGAAACAAAAGACATTATTTGACTTTTTTGACAGTTTTATGAGCTGAAGTTCCATTATTATCATCAATCATTGGAGAAATAATGTAAGAATTGTGCAACGTGCAGGAAAATAGGAGTCTCATCACTTGATAAATTGTCCAGCACGTTTACGTTTGAGTAAAGATCGTTGCCGCAGATGCGCTGTCTTCTGTATTTAATTCAGATAAAGCAGTCAATTTTTTATTTTGATAGTGATATTGTTTCATTTTACCTGACAAGTACTTCTGTTAGACGATGTGATGTAATTTATTTCTGACATCGCTACAGCAGGCGCTCCAGACACTTTCTCAAAACATCTGTTCAAATCAGCACAGTTGTTTGACGTGAATTAAGATCAGATGTGAATCTGGAGGCGTAAATTTACGTCCAGAATTTCGCTTATCAGCCACAATTTTCGGCCACAGTATCACACACATCTCTAATTCCTGCTCTGCCAGGTTTACATCAGCGCACTGAAGAAAAGGAAGGGTTCATTTAAAAGTTTATTTTAAACGGTTAGTCATTTTTTTATAGCCTCAAGGCTAATGCACAAAAATGACATAAGAAACTAATTTAATAAAAGTAAAGAAAATAATGACCTCACCTGCATTTTTTCCTTAAACCACATCTGGTTCTTCAGCACGGTCACACAGACATTATCAATGAGGTTTGTGACTCCAAAAATGTCTAAAAATCTATACTTTAATGCTACAAAATAAAATATGGCAGCTGATTTTGGACAGCTGATATACCTTTTTTTTAGCTTTAGCATTCCTTAAAAATATGAAGATTTTCTGGTCACATTTAAGGCCCAAAGGAGGAATGTTCCAGAAATAATGATGATAATATATTTCTACTTCTTTTGATAAATACAGTCTGCCCTTATACTCACTTAATAGTAGCTTATAGTACCTTAACTGCTTACACCTCAGTTTATTATACAGTTATGCATCTGAAAGCATATTATTACTATGAATTCTTCAGTAACTACAGTGATGTATAATTCCACTATCCAGTGTCATTAAGAAGTGGATTCCCTTTTGATTCTCAAGGTCTCTTTTTCATTTTGTCTCACAGAGCTTTTCCTCGCCACTTTCCCCTCCTGCATCTTCCCTCATCTATCCTCTAGTTTGCTCATTAGGGATCTAAATCTACATCCAGTTTTCTGTAAAGCTGCTGTCTCGTTTTAAAAGTGCTGTACAACTAAAACTGAACTGAATTGGCCTTTAAACATTAACATTAAAGGCTCCGGCTTTTGCGGACACTTTTTTTTGTTGTTGTTGTCGTTGTCATTCAACCAGACTCGTTCCCTGTGGCTACGCTAAGCAGAAAATGGATTTTCCTTTGTTGTCACTTCTAATCAAAGCGAGCAAGTCGTCTTCTCGTAAAGAGGTGGCTGATTTGTGTAGAAACAACGTCAGTCTGCAGCGCTTTAATAAAAATGAGGCATGCTCCAGTCGCTTAAATAGAACAGGACGCTTTCCAGACAAGGCACTAAAATACACCCGACTCATTACCCAATGTGTAATGTATGTTCGTTTAATATATTGATTTTTGTTCTATTTCACAAAGGGTGCCAAAAATTCTGACAGAAGGAGCTGCACCCTAGTACTTTTACTAAGTGGCAGATTAACCCCCAATTCTTGCTAAATATAAACTGATGGAAGAAAGAACCTACTACAAATTCCCCATCCTGCACAAAACTTCCTTTGCTTGGAAAGTTTCCTTTTTTTCGGCAGCTATTTTGACAGCCACAGTTTTATCAGCCTCCTTTGTGGTTTGCTGCGTTACACAAATATTTCAGGAGCAAGCAGGCTCGGTACACTCTCACATCTGATGTCGCTGCGGCGGCGTTGTGATTATTGGACCCATTTGAGACGGAACAAAGACTCAGAGAAAACGCAAATGAAGCCTAGCATCGTTGGCTGCTTTCCCACAAACTCACACACCCACGCACACCAGCACACACACACACACACACACACACACACACACACACACACACACACACAGAACAGCATGGAGAATAAATAGAAAAATCTTCCTCCCTCCATCTCTGTATTTGCTCCATTGACTTGGATATATATTACTCCTATACATTATTCATATCATTGTGCGTATTCGAAAATGTCTTCATTTTGGTCTCCTATAGCATACTTAAGTGAACCCAAACGCTCGTAATACGTGATTTGAAATTAATATTAAAGAGAATGCAGATGCTATTTGAACCAAGGTCGTCGTTTGTCATGCAGCTAGTTCCCTCTCGCTGTCGTCCTTTATACTACAGCGTTGCTTAATTCTCAAATCTGATTGGTCAGAAGGTGTTGTATAATAAATCACAGGTTTATATGAATTTTCTAATATGTTATCGTCTCTACTGTAACAACTTAGGGACAGGGACCTGTCGACATGAACGAGTTTAAAAAACATATGTCATTGATGACATGGTGAATTTTTATTTTTTAGGTTTGGGAAGGAGTCTCCAGCGTTGGCACTTTGTAACAGTCAGATTCTCGTTTTTTTTTAGTTTGTTTGTTTTACCTGAGGAATATAGTAATGTTACTCAAACATCAACTAGCTTGCGTGCAAACCTGGCAAGCAAATCAAAGATCTATTGCTTGGAGAACTACCAAATTTAGCACAGTTCTGTCTTAACACTAGTGTGAAAAGCAGTAATTTATGTTAAGCAGGGCTGAGTTTCCTAGCACTATCATAGCATGAAGATCAAACTCTGCTTCTATTAGTTAAAATATTAGATCACGATTTATGAAAATTGGGAAATGGAGCACACTATGTTGAGCTATATATATATATGTAATGCATTATATATGTTATACATAAAGGTGAGGTGGACGGTGTTGAAAAGAAGAGTGTATATATCATGGGTGTATGTAGATAATAGTAATCTGAACACTATGAAAGACTCAACCACTGCAAAAATGAGTAGTGCAAAAATAAAAGTAAAAGTACTAAGACAGTGCAGTAATAAGTGCAATAATGCTTAGCAGTGTGATGTGATGTTCAGCAGGGTCACAGCCTCAGGGTAGAAGCTCTTCCTGAGCCTGCTGGTGCGGGAGCGGAGGGTCCTGTAATGGCTGCCAGATGGGAGGAGAAAAAAAGTCCATGGTCGGGGTGGGAAGCATCCTGCCCAGGCAGCATTTATAGTAAATGTTTTATAGTCAATGGTGGGCAATTGGGTGCCAGTGATCTGTTGGGCAGTTTTTACTACCCACTGGAGTGCTTTATGGTCTGATGTGGAGAAATTGCCATACCACACTGAGATAGAGTTGCTGAGTATGCTCTCAATGGTACAGCAGTAAAAGCCCACCGGTATCCTGGGACACAAGTGAGGTTTCTAAAGGCTGTGCAGGAAATAAAAGTGCTGTTGTGCCTTTTTGAACAGGATGGAGGAGTTCAGAGACCAGGTGAGATCGTGGCCACCAGGGAATCAGAAACTTGATACATGCTCCACTACAGTTCTGTTGATGTAGACAGGGGCGTGTGCATGGCTCCTAGTTTTCCTGAAGTCCACAATGATCTCCTTGGTCTTCTTGGTGTTAAGGGTCAGGTTGTTGTCTGGTCACCACACTGCCCCGTGCTGGACCTCATCCCTGTAAGTAGTCTCATTGTCCTGCCGAATGAGGCCTTCCACTGTGATGTTATCTGTGAATTTGATTATAGTGCTAGAGCCATGTACAGGAATGCAGTCATGGGTAAAGAGGGAGTACAGAAGAGGGCTTAGCACACAGCCTTTTGGCACGCTCATTGTGAGAGTGGAGGAGGAGAAGTTGTCGAACTTAACAGATTGGGATCTGTTAGTCATGAAGGCTGAAGTCCAATTGCCGAGGAATGTGCTAATACTGAGCTGGCTGAGCTTGGAAATGTTGAATGCTGAGATAAAGTCAACAAACACCATTCTGACTTAAAAGTTGGGACAGTCTCGGTGGGTCAGGGTAGAGTGGAGTGCCATGGAGATGGCATTTTCTGTTGTTTGAACGTGGTAGGCAAATTGATGAGGGTACAGGAAGTGTGTAAACAGAATTTCAGATGCGATAGAATCTGTGTCTCAAAGCACTTTGCAATAATGAGGGTGAGTGTGACTGGGCAGAAGTCAAAGCTATAGCAGTGGAGTGCTTTGGCAATGGCACAATGATGGTGGTTCTGAAGCTTGGAAGGACAACTGCCTGGGCCAGAGACAGTTGGAAAATGTCTGTCGGCCAGCTGTCCTGAACAGACACTGAGCACATGGCAAGGAATTCCATCCGGGCCAACTGCCTTCTGTATACTCACCCTCCTAAGAGTGGTGCAAACATCAGAGGTGAAAATGAATGTAGTAGTTCACCAGGTGGGAGAACCTGCTTCGAGGGTAACCTCCTTGTTTTCCTGGTCAAAGTGAGTGTAGATGTAATTGAACTCATCAGGGAGGGAGACAGAGCTGGATGGGGCGCAGTACTGGGTGGTTTGAAGTCTGATGGATTGTATGCGATGCCACATGTCCTGGGGCCAAGGCGTTGAAGTGCTCCTCAATCCTTTGTTTGCATCTGTGTTTAACCGGGGAGATTCCTGTCCTCAGGTTGGCCCTGGCTGAGCTGTAATCCTTCCAGTTTCCAGAACTGAAGCAGGAGGCAAGCTTCTCTGTTTAGCCAGGGTTTCTGATTGGGGAAAGCTTTTATTTGCTTTTGTGCTGTTACTCTGTCCTCGCACTTGTTGTGCTCCAGGACAGAGTTGGTATATGAGTCATTGCTAATTTAAGTGACTGTGGTGGCATGGGCAGCGAACACACACCAGTCTGTGTGCTGGAATTGGTGCTGATGAGCAGAGTCAGCATCCTCTAACCAGATCTTGATAGTCCTTTTTGTGGGTTTCACATGTTTAATGACCAGGCTGTACTTTGGAACCAGAAACAATGAAAGATGGTCAGAATGTCCCAGGTGGGGGAGGGGAGTGGCTTTGTAGGCATAAGCCACATTCGTATAGTCATGAAACAAGGTTTTATGTCATCTAATGGTGCATGAGACATTCTGGTTAAATCTTGGAAGCACAGAAACTAGGGTGCTCAACAACAATTAAAGCCCCATCTGTATGCGATGTCTGCAGTTTGCTAATAGCCCCGGCTAATGAGGTCTTTCATGGCTACTTTAGCATTAGCATCCAGTGGTACATAAACTGCAAAAGCAAAGATGCATGTCAACTCTTGTGGTAGATAAAACGGGTCTGCACTTAATGATCAGGTATTCCAGATCAGCAGAGCAATAAGTGCCAGCAATGGTAGAGTTGATATGATGGTATAAACCACCACCCCTGCTTTTTTTGTTGCTGCACAGCTCTGTCAGCCCTAAAGACCGTGCAACCCTCCAGTTCCACCAATTTGTTTGGAACATTACTGTTTAGCCATGTTTCTCAAAAAACATAAAGTTGCACTCCATAAGCCTTCTCTGTGTAAGGGTCCAAGTCCTTAGCTCAGCACTAGCTTAGCACTTCCCCTGCTTTTGTTTACCGTCGCCAGCCACTTCTGGTCAAGGTGAGTTGTCTGCAGGTTTGCAGTGTTGTTTCTAAATCCACTGGTAGCTCGTTGACGTTGAATGGAAAGTACAAACTATATCGTTGTAATGGTAGTTAACATCCAAAAGTTGCTGTTTGCTGTATGTATAGTTTGCATATCTGAATTGGGCAAGCACGCAGAAAACAACCAGTTACATTAACACTTTTTGTGAAATCTGGTAAGACACTGAGACTCGCAGTGCACATCAGACCCCATGTTGGTCCCATATTATCTTGTATAATGATATTATGTGGCAAATGCTATTTTCACCCAGGTGCAAATAGACACTTTTATATCACCCTGTGACACGTGTCATTTTTTTTTTTATTGTCTATGGAAACCAGAGCCCTCATTTTGTAATGAGTGCTGTGACCTAGTTAGGTGTAATGTGAGCTTCTTGATGCTTTTTTTGTTTCAACACTCCAATTATATTTTTTCACCTGTACAAAAAGCCTTGAAATTTAAAATGGATCATTAATACATACATAACACATGTACTATCACATAATTATTTTTTATTTCCTTTCTTCCAGTCGTTCAACACTTCTTTGCCAGAGCAGGAGCGGAGCAAGAGAGAGTCGTTGCTGCTTGAATATATATGAAAACGAAGTAAAAAGAAACAGTCCGTTTGTCAGGTTTATTAATATAATTTTCACATTCCTCCTAAAATCTGCTTTGGACGTGTCCTTCTAGGTTTTCTCACCTCTGTTTCACCTTTATCTTACCATAGGTGCTATACTGATAGAAAGAATTTTTTGTTGTTGTTTTTAGCACTTATTGAAGGAACAAAATAATTTATAGTATTCATTAATTCAGTAACAGTCAAATGTTCATCAAAGGTCTTTACGACACATTGATAAAGGCTTATCATAAAAACGAGTTTCAAAGATAAATAGTGAATTCAATGCCCTTGTATACATTTATTTTTTAATCAAAATGTATTCTTTGCATCAAATATTTTGGTTACACTTTTAATTAAGCAATTTGAATAAATATATGTATATATTTGAAAGCTTGCCAGGGATTCACAACTCCAGTCCACAGCTTTGCTAAAAAAAAAATTTTTTCCTGCTCCTGTCACACACGATATAAGTGGTTGTAAATGTATTAGAATTATATTTTGTATAAACTAAAGCTTCTAGTTATGATTGCCATTTCTATTTTGCAACAAATTATAGGTCTTTTATTTTGTTCTCTTTGCCAAGGCATCCTCGGTGCTTGGATAGGATCAATAATGCTTCTTGTTATTTTAACCGTTCTCAGTATTCGCTAGTCAGTTTTGGAACTGAACTCAGACAGAATAAAAAGCCAAAACCACTTAATGTGAATGCATAGTAATGCAGGATGCTGTTCCTGTTAGTTTCCCTTGGGCTATTCTATCATTTTCTGTTTTCTGTTTTTCCTTCTGTTGTCATGAAGGCCTGAGCATTGCGCTCGATAAGGATAAACATCGTAGCCTCCATCTCATTGTACACACCTCAAAGAGATCGACATCGCTCCAATCATGTGCATAAGCACATGTTCCAGAGAGAAATTCTTCTTCGATCATAGATGACAAGCATCGAGTTCATGTACCGTATGAAGAGTGTGTATGGATTTTTTTTTTTGCATAACATAAAATTGAGAAAAGGTAAGAAGGAAAATTTAGTGATGTCAAGCTGTCATCGATAGACTGGAAGGTTCTCTTTATTGATTTTCAACATGGCCAAACAGATGCTGGTTTTTTGGGTTTATTCGGAAGCTGCTGAAGAAATGTATTGATCACTGAATCAAACTTTCTTTATAACCATTCACTTTGGTTGAACAGACTCCTAGGACATTGGAGAGGAAATTTCAATGCATAATCATCCTGATTTATTGTGTAAAACTGAATGAACGAGGGTGATGTGCTTGAATTCATACCAGTGAAGTACTATGAAAAGTTACAAATGCTAACCTCACCTCTAACTCTAAATTTGACCTTTGTATCTTTTCTTAATTTAAGAGTTTGGGTCACGACATAATGTTTATTTATTATTTTTTGAACGGTACTCCACTTTGTAACAGCTGCTTTACCGACTTAAGTTTTAAGTTTTTAAGTTTTCATCCATTTTCACCTGCTGGTAGCAGTTACTCTGTACAGCTGTGACAGTAGTTCCAGCTGAAAATTCAGGTTGCAGGTTTATATTATAGTGCTTATTCTAATATGTTACTGTTTCTATAGTAACGGCTAATTTGCATGGTGGACACTTCACATACAGTGAGGAGAAACAAGTATTTGGACACTTTTGTTTTTGTTATTTAATACACTTCCAGTTAACACATCAACTTTAAGTTTACACACATAATGTCTTTTGAGTTTGGACTGCAAAATCATCTTCAATTCCCCAAAGTTACAAAATCCATAAAATTCCATTGTGATTCGGGTCAGGAGGTTCGGCTAGACCATGCGAGGCCTTCTTGTATTATTTTGGCTGTATGTTTGGGGTCATCGTCTTGGTGAAATGTTCACCTTCTCCTCAGATTGATTTTCTTGATCAATGAGGTTCAATTCTCCTCTAATATTGTACTGTGCCAAAGTCTTGAGCCACCCCCCAAAGAGACAGCCTTTCATGTAAATTTCTAATGTAGCTTTGAGGAACAGTTCTCCAGGCTTCGCACATATCTCAGTAGAAAAAAAACAGGATGGAACACTCTCGGTCATGGATCGGCCTCCCCTAAGCCCGGATCTCCACATTATTGAAGCAGTATGGGATCAGCTTGACAGAACAAAAAGCAGCTAAAGTCCAAAGAAGTCTATTTAAAATCTATTCCTGAAAACTAAAGAATTTACAAGAAAGCTTGCCTAAGAGAGTTCAGGCTGTGTTGAAGAATAACAGTGGTCATACCAAATATTGACTTTAAACCTGGTTAGAATTATTCAACCTGTCTTTGTTTGCAAATGTTGCAATAAATCCATCCTTCCATCCATTATTTATAGCGCTTTATCCGTCTGGGTCGCGGGGAAGCTGGAGCCAATCCCAGCATCTTCGGGTGAGAGGCGGGGTACACC
>JAQQZX010000039.1:26509300-26523037 GCA_030068355.1 Notoglanidium maculatum
TAGAGAGAGAGAGAGAGAGAGAGAGAGAGAGAGAGAGAGAGATAATGAAGTCACACAACCAGAGCAGAATATTTGGCTCAGTATAGATAATGCTATAGATGATGAACTGTTTTTCGAAGCTAGTTGGTACATAGGTGACCAGTCTTAGGTATTTATTCATGACTCTAATGTGTACATACTTAATTTCTTAATCACAGTTTCTGTGCATGTATATATGCTTGTTTGTATAGAGACGAAGAATTTTTTGCCACCAATTCCATGTGCCAACATTTGTGTGTGCGTGTGTGTGTGTGTGATTGTGTGCAAGCGTGCATTTATGTGTATTCGGTACATTTAAATTCTCCAGAGTTTGTGCCATTAACTTTAAAACCATTTTTCCACTCAAAAATATCACATTAATAGTATCTGACATTTCTGTATCTGACATTTATTTCTCTCTCTCTCTCTTTTCTAGACCTCAAACATACCTCTACATGACAGTGGCCACTGGATTCTCACTGAAGAAAGTGCGCTTCCTGGTTAGGTATGTAGAACTGAACATATGGTCTTCAGCACATCACTGCATACATACCCCATACATCATTTTAAATATTTATCTACACAATTGTTATGATGGTTATGTAATGCATTAATGCATTAACTATGGTACTCTATATTCCCAGGGCCATTTTCTGTTTAGAAAGAGGTACTCCAAGCTTCAAAGTTTGACGTTTTTATATTTTAGTATTGAATTACAGCTTGTACACTAGAGACCTTAAGTGAAATTTTGACTGAGAAAACAAAATAGACTGTGAGGGATGAAGTTTTTAGTAAAATAATTAGTGATTGATTATTCCCACTAGTTAAATGAAACTTTTTTGATTAAAAAAATGTTAGTCTAAATTGCAACCATACACATATGTTAATTGCATTTTAAAATTAGACTTTAAATAAGGACATTTATTACACATTTTTTAGTATACATTATTTGCTACATTATTCTAATTCCATTTGAAACACATTTAGACTGATTAATGTCACCATGAAAAATGGATTGTAAATAAATAGCTTAGTGGTGTTTAAGTGTTTAAAAGAAACAGGTTGGAGAGAAAAAAAATCTAATTTACTCCGATTGTAGTTAATCAGCCGAGATATTTGGTGTCTGATGCCTCTGCTTCCACTTGAACCAGCACCACTAGGCTAATGGAGATAATGTAAAATGTAATGGAAGCTTAAAGCTTTCAGTTCAGCTTTGTGCAAACAGCAGGGAAAAAATGGTTATTAGTGCCGACCCTAGCACATTTAGCTCTCTAGGCAATATTCACTGCTTCAGGTTATGGATCAAGCTTAGGGAGAGGTTGAACACTTGTACAGTATTTGTTTCTATTTTGTTTCACTTGTACGTGAAATTGAGTTGTTAAAGTAAACCAGAATGATTTTGGTGTAAAAATCTGAAAGCTGCTTTTATCCAAACTCGTTACCATTTAAACGTAAACAATCACGTGTTTAATGAGATCTGGTTTTATTGATGATGAGTTAACAGATGCGCACAGTTGGCTAGTGTCGCTGTGGTTGACAGGGAGAGAGAGTAAGCCACGCCTACCACTCAGAGCACACGGCCAGTCTTGCTCTCTTGGACTCCCGGCCACAGATGGCTGAGGCATCTATGGGATTCAAACTCACGATCTCTGGACAAGAGTATTGATTTTTTTTTAAGGCTAAATGTTGAAACCCAAGCATTCCTACAAAATTATTTGATGTCGTGTTCTGATTTTGGAGTGAGGAATGTGTCATTGCCTTGAGGTTGCCAGGAGCAATAACTGATCTTTTAGTCCAGTGCAATGCTGAACTTACACCATTAATAATATAGATAAACCACCAATAAAATAAGACCAAAAATATAAGATCAAATTTTGCAAAACTCTTATTTTCCTTGCTTGACCAGACCTAGAGGGGAAACAAGTTTGCTGATTGTCAAAAGTTGGAAACTCTTTATTGTTTTTATCTAACAGTTCTTTTGAATAGCTTGCTACCTCTCATCCACCACGTCAGGTGGGAGACTGTTAAGAAACTAAACTGCTGTCTTCTATTCCAGAAGATGACAATACACTTGTTAGCCTCAGGGATGTGAGCATCCACATAGACATGCTGACAAATTCCATAATGCTGCTGCCCTCATTCAACCTAAAGCATCTCTGTACTCCAGCAACCCACAAAGCAGGAGGACTCTTCTTGACAGCTTGGCAGATAACTTCCTCATGGACAATCTACTCGTTACACCTCCTTATACATCAGATCAATTTATATTCTTTCCACCATCGTGACTCACAACCTTCACTTCACTTCTTACCTTCAGTTTTCCTCCTTGTCTGCCCTCCACCCACCCCAGCAGTTCTTCTCTGTTGAAGATACCCTTTGCTATACATGAACCACTTGCCCTGACAGTGTCTGTCATGTCCCCAGGACTATACAGTACATCAAGGTCAAGCCTGCAATTAACAACACTATGTATGTAAATCGTTTACCACTTAAATTGTGCATTTCCCCCTCCTTCACTTCTTCCACCCACATATGCTGGTCTTTACAAGCCATCTCTCACCACACACACCCACCCACTCAACTTCTTCCTACACAAAGCACAACACATTCTTTATTAAACCCCCTAACTAATACTGACATCTCCAGATCCCTGGACTCTGTCTCTTCTCAGATGTTACAGTATATCTGCCATACAGTAATCCCTCCACCCACTTACACCATAACACATACTTCATTTCAGACCTATCCCCCACCATATTCAAGAAGGCGCAGGAAGTTTACGCTCAAACCGCAAGTAAAGAACCGCTGCTACTTCAATGAATTTTCTTCTTTTGTAAAAAACGATCTGCGACACGCAAACAGTGAGGGTTTCGAAACCAACCGTTCCAATAAGATGACCATGTTCTCATTCTCAGTTTTTAAAATAAAAATAGTTCACACTGCTCTGTCTGTCTCAAGATTGTCCTCCAGAGCAGAGATTCGCAAACTCATCAGGCTTGCTTGCACACAACACATGTGGTTTGAGAACCACTGCTTTTAATGAGGTCGGTACTAAAGTATTTCTTTGTTTTGCCCATCCTACTAGGTTTAAATGCTATAATTTTGTTGTTGCACTTATGTACGGTGTTTTAGTATTAAAAAAAAGCTTTAGCTGTGCTGTCCGTTCTGTTCTTTCTCTATATCAATATTATTGTGGAGAGGTATGAATTGTTTGCCCAACAGGGGGCTCACACTCCTCCCATTTCCCATCTCCCTGCTCACCAGCAGCTAAACACAGAGTCACGATACTCTACGCAAAAAAAACCCAAGAGTGTCACATTTGCAGCAATAAAATCATTCATTTATACTGATTGAAAATGTCTGATAAGTCGATTTCCATTCCGCAGATAGAATGGAACACCACTGTTTTGTGAGAAAGGGTTTAGGACCCTTGGTAACATTCTCTTGAAAATCTTCAGATGTTGCAGGTTTGCACTCAATAAAGATAAGGAAATAACGCTGTATCTGTCGGATTATTCAACAATAATTCCTCATAATGTCAATAATGTTAATTGTCTTTAGCGTAACCTGTATCTTAGCTTGTTAAATAAGTAATTGAAGGATAAATGTCTACATACTGTTAAGTGCGGCACTAGAACAACTGGTGCTATTATGCATGAGAATTAAAAAATTGAATTATTGACAGTTTAATTTAACATTCGTTCGTGAGATACACTGACCCCAGAGTACAAAAGTAAACACAAAACCCTGCAAGCGAGGACCACAATACCATCGCAGACCATTCTGCTTAAACTGTCCATATACAGTTGCACTTTTTGAAACTGTGGACACACTGTTAAATGTTTTGTTTACATAACCACTTTTAATAAGTCTGGTAATAAAGTAGAGGTTGATGAAAACAAGAAAAGCACGTCTTCACAGAACTGTGGGAAAAGTTACACATAGCCACAATTAGCTTTCGTAACACATTGTTTAAAATGCTTTGAATTTGTTCACGTGGTCCTTGTTGTTTTTAAACGTGTGGCTTGGAGGATATGGTATCATTTTAATTAGTTTTCTCATACTTGTATGTGCCAGAAGCCACTGTGGTTACCATTTCATGTGATCTTGTAGGTAATATGTGAATAGCATGGATCTGGATGTTATGTAAACATCCATAGTAGATTTCTTTCATTAAAATTATTTTTTGATAAAATTTCATATGCTTTTCTAACACCTGTCTGTTACATATCCTATATCTTAGGAAAATCTTTCATATTTTTTGGTGTTTTATGATCCGAGTACCATAGCCGCATTGTTTATACATGATTGGTGATGAGGTATTGATTACTTTTCTATAGCAGCAGTTCTGACAGAAGTTCTTCAAGGGTTTATGTAAATGCACGTATAATTTACATATATAACATATAATTTCTATAATAACAACTTATGCATGACTTGTATCACTAACACTCCACATAATCTAAGCCTAATCACAAATAGATGGAAAAACATGTTGCTTTATGAAGAACGAAAAATATATAATCATTGATGAGGTGAAGTTTTCTGTGAAGAGACTTTTATTTAACATTTGTTTTAGGAGTCTTTACTGTCAGCGCTTTGTCGCAGTCAAAGCTTTAACTTTGCAGGAAAGTCCTCCAGATGGAGGACATCGCACTTCACAGTTTCTTAAGAACAAGATGCATTGTACAGTCTTAAAAAGTGAGAGAAAGTGACAGAACATTTGTTTAGAGCTGCTATAATGTAAGTTTTAACAGGAGCGTATTGGTTTCACAATATAAAATCTAACTATAAACAAATCTAACTATAAACAAATTGATGCGGCAATTATTGGCAAATGTGTGTGTAATAAAACACTCCAGGAAGTGCTGTTTTTGTACAGTACTCAGCTTCAGGGTGGTTACAAACACAGGACCCATCACTGATTATTTTCCTATAACAGTTTGCCCCAGTGTGTTTTATTCCATACTTAAAATACATGCTGATATTTTATTTTTTGTGGACGAAGGATAGGAATGATGAGGAGAATGATGAACTTCTTCCTACTGTATAAAGCTTGCCCAGATGACCCTACGCATTTGCTGGCGAATAAAGAAAAGTTCAAATTTAAAGCTGGGCGAAGAAAAGATATGTAAGGTAATATTCTGCGTTAAACTACGGTATGATTGTTCTTTTAGAAGCAGAAGAACCACTGCATCTGTAAACTACTAAAGTTGAACCTGCACTCATAAACAGACTAGTTTTCTGCAGTGGCCCCTCATTAGCTTCGAAAAGCTCATTTAGACATTTTCCTTTGAGTGGTGATTCTCTCTGCTTTCTGAGAACACAAAAAGTGGTTCTAATTAAAGTGCACCCATGCTCCTCTCCCACTCCTCAGCTAATTGGTGACATTGCGGCTCGTTTTAGCCCAATTACTCCCCTCCCCTCTCTTTGCTGATTAGCAATCATCTTTCACTCTTTTCTATTTATCCTCTCATTTCCAGCTTGGGGCATTTAGTCATTCAAAATGAGGGAGTGAACTGCAGTAACTTCTGAAAGTCTTATCAGCTGGGATGTTCATATT
Source organism: Notoglanidium maculatum (assembly GCA_030068355.1). Classification (NCBI taxonomy): domain Eukaryota; kingdom Metazoa; phylum Chordata; class Actinopteri; order Siluriformes; family Auchenoglanididae; genus Notoglanidium; species Notoglanidium maculatum. The sequence goes on from JAQQZX010000039.1 coordinate 26,514,882, forward strand.
AGCAGTCGACGAATGTTTCGTGATTTTAATTTGTCTTCGTTCCACTGCTACCTTCATTCTCTCCTTCAATGGAAGCTTTCCCCTTACATCTATTAGAAGGAAAGAGAAAGATCGTTCTCAAATTAAAGCTAATAAACATGGATCTATTATATACACACAGCATATTACTGAAAAGAAGATTGCATATTTGTAGGGCATGGTTATCGCTGTGTATTGTAGGAATGTGTAACGAGTGCTTGCGGGGCAAGGTGTTCTGTATGCTAGTCTAGATGGAAACTAAGTACAGAAAACAAACACCAGCCGTTTCTGTAATTGGTAAAACGAACAATATTGACATTTTAAGAACATACTATGGTACGGTCTGCTGTGAATGACACTGATGTCATCCTGCTATCTACTGAGCATGAGTCATGTTATGTTTCCCATACTATAAGTTGCATTGTATAATGTAAGAAATAAAATGTTAAAAAAGCACAATTGGGCATGTTGTTATAGGAAGATAATCAACAACGTCACAGTGTAGGCCAAGTCGCTGTTACCATGCCATAGTTATTATGATCATTATTATTTTATAATAAAAGCACATTCTGAAATGCTTTATTCCTCAAAATGATCTTAGGATTAACAACTCAGACTAAAATACAATTAATAATAAGCAAGAAAAATGGCGTGACATGATATTGTAGTGTTATTACACCCTATTCCAGCTATTTTCTAATACTTTTTAATCAAAGAATGACACATATTTCAATTAGTCTATAGTTACATCCATGAAGCATGTTATTTCCTGTGATCTTTTATGCTATAAAACAACATGAAGAATTGAAAAGTCTGATAAGGTTCAATATGTATGTAAGAATATATATGATTTTATATATGCACATGTATATATATACGTGAGTGTTATATATGAATATGAGATGCCTTCTACTTCCTAAGATTTAGGTTAAATGGACACCTCAGGACGTCGAACTGAATCTTCTTTAATACACCGAAGCAGAAAAAGCCACCACTGCACTTCTCATCAACTGTCGCACTTCCGTTGGTTTAACTTGGCTGAAATCTGACCAATTAGCTACTTCCTCTTCCCATTAGCACGTTAGACATCTTGTAAGAAGTTAATTACTCTCATCACTAAAAGATCTGATAAATATTTAAATCATTTTGAAATATGACCGGCCCTCTGGACAGAATTAACATTATATATTCCTTGTGCTGATCATTTCAGGCCTTGGAAAGATAGTATTGTAAGTGAATAGTAATGTTTTTTGTGTATATCCATTGGACCCACAATTTTATAAGAGAATTTATCTAGCATTTTAGATAATAAACTTTAATTGACAAACAAGCCAAAGCTTTAAAAAATCAGTTGCGATCTTGAGACATTGGCTTTCAGAAAGTCATACCAAACATTGAACTTGGATTTGAAATGTCATCATACTTCAGCTCTTCATGCAATTCATTTTCAAATGGCTTCACAAGGCTACAGATTTGCCTTTGTAGCGAAATATGCAGCATTTGAAGTTTTTATCCAAGAATTCCTGGCATGAGTTTGTAGGGCTGAAAGAGGGCTGTGTTTGAGTTGGTAGTGGAAAACAGTTGGCATAGCCGTGGGTGTCTCTTGCCCCTCTGATTCTGGACATTCAACTTTTGACTCTTCCCTGGGCTCCTGAGCCACAATCTGTTTACAGCACTGCCTTTTGGCCTTAACGCATATGCTTCATATTCACATCTGTATGGAAGCACTAATTAATCAACTTACGATACAGCAACTATTGTATTATGATCTGTCGATGGTGTTCTGTATATGGTGCTTATCTTGTACTAAATTGGTGGAGAATCAAATGTAAACACTGTAGATTTTTTTTTTTTACCTAGAACTGCTGCTAAGATCATAAAAACTGGCCTGTGCTCATCCCAGGACTCTTATTCACCATATGTTCATCCTTTTACACTCTTAGCACTGTCTGACCTTGGTGTGTGCATGATGTAAAAGAGTAATGATTTATAATATTACCAGCAAGTGCCACCCAGAGGAGGATGCATTCTGCATGGCCATGGATGTAAATATATCTGTATTGGCCCCCATTTGTGTCTTTCTACTGTGCAACAATTTATGACCTGTCATACTAGCTCTTATAACAAAGCTCCCACCCTGGGTCTGGCAGTATATCACAAATTGACTGTGTAAAACTACTTAAGTGCTCAAGGAAATCTCCAATCTCCAATATATTAAACATGCTTATTCTGAAATGTTTGTTATGTGTTAAGTGGTAATGGTGTTAGGGAAATATCGCTAGAGCAGTTACATTGGTGATTAAAAGGAGAAAAAACTCCAGTGATCTCAAAGAAAAGAGTAAGAGCATGTTTTAAGGGAAGGGATATGCAACATGATTGTTTGCTAAACAACAGATTACGAGAGTGAAGGCATGGATGGTGGCATTAGCGTGAAATTGTATTTAATTTTATTGTTTGAGCAGAGTGAATAGATGAGGAACTGAGAGAGCAGGACAGGCGAAAGCATTAAAGTGCTGCTGCATCACTTTCTTCAATGAAGCAAGGGTTAAATGCCATTGGTATCAATATCAGCAGTCAATCCAACAACCCTGTAGGGTTATGCATGTAACCGTAATCTAAAGTGAGAATAGACCGAGTCATGTCAGTGTTTCCCGTGATCCTGATGGATAAGCGATATAGATAACGGATGAAAGGATGTCAGCGTTTACAGTTAAGGAGTCAACTCAATTTCATTACAAAATGAATCTTAGACACTGTTAAAGATCACATGTTAATTCTAAAGATTAATATTATATTAAAATGACATATTTCACCTTTGCAGTAATTTATGTAGTGGAGGAATAGACGCGCAAGTGCACATGCACAACAGATGTACGTGCACAAAAAGTACTGTATATAGCAACCTGAACGACCCTCCAAAAGCCATTTCATAGCTTTATTTGTTCCCCCGAAACGAAGCCACCACTGTTTTTGAACATTGTGCAAATGTCAGCAGCCTGCCAGGCAAACGTTTTCCTTTTAACGACGGGTGTGTGACGATAAACACTGCCATTTTCCTTCATTACCCGTCCACACAAACCAATTAATTCTGACACAAATGGAATCTAACAGAGTGATGTATCGCTGAGAGCATTAACAGATGCCATGCTCTTTCCTTCCTTTGCTTTTTTCCATTCTTTTGTTATTTAAAAGGGCTACAAACCCAGCACCGTAAAATGAAACATGCAAATTGCAAGCTTGAAAGAGTAATCATAGAGCTTTTTAAAACACAATGCAATAATCAGTGTCTTTTTAATGGAGAGCCTGGTGCAGTGTCAGTGTCTCTCCAAGTTGGAGTTTACTTTTTAACGCCTCTCTCGGTTCGACAATTTCACAGTCGGTGTCTGCGTCCTCATTAAATATGTACTTGTGATCTGGATAATGGAAGAGTTTAATCTAAATAAAGAAGGTTTTGTGTCCCGTCTCATCTACATTGATGCGTTTCATTAGAAAGAAACATCACAATGGGATTTGATAGGAATGGCTTTAGCACACCAGCAGTAGGAGGAGTCATGTGTGTGAATGTTTCAGAATTTGAACGACTCCCTTGTGGACTGCATTGTGTGATTGGTTTTTGAAACAGTTCCAGTGGGTCAGTTTTGTACATGAGCATTGTATTGCAGTTTATTGCCATTGTTCACTGGTTCCTAACCTCCATTCTATATAATATAAATGGAGAAAAAGAAGATCCTCTTTTCACTCCAAAGGCCGTGTTGGGATGCAATTGTCAGTAGGAAGTCCCTGCGTCCAAGCCTTCCATGCCTTTTTGTACTTGGCAGTCCCACTGAAGGAGACATGGACTTCCACTGATGGGAAAGAATACTTCTTTTTTACATAAATTATAATGTAAAGTATATAAAACTAAAAAGCTAAAGTTGTATGACTTTAAATGTCCTGCATTTTTCATACACAAAGTACTCAAAGAGCAAAGTACTAAGAATTTATACTAAAGTGAAAGCATAGATAGCTTGTCAAGGCCTTACTCAAATAAAAGTGGAAGTATCCAGTCAGAAATATACTCAATGAAAGTAAAAAAGATCACATTTGCTGAAGTATTAAAAAGTAAATGTTTTTATCTGGTGAGATTCTGGTTATCTTTTCTTATAATGTCTTATATTTAGTCTTAAATATTTAGTCTTTTCTTATAATGTCTTATATCTTTTCTTAAAATTCTTATAATTAGATATCTATAATGCTGTCTTGCCTGAAACGTTATATTTATATATTTACCATTCATAGGAATTTGACTCGCTGCCTAGCTAATTATGTTAGCTACTAGAATTGATGCTGGATGCTAGAATTAATGCCTAGTATTAGTAAAAAAAAACAAAAAAAAAAACAACTTTGTAGCCAGTCAATGTTAGCGAGTTAGCTAACTTACCTCAGCATACTCTTTCAAATGAGATGGAGATCATGCCTTCTAGATGGGAAAAAGATGCCTCATGAGGTTCTTCCCCAAACTGTTGGTAGCACACAATTGTATATAACGTCGTTGTATGCTGTAGCATTGTCAACGTAGGAGTGGAAGAGCTCAAGTAGCCAGAGTCCTGACCTCAACCCCAGTGAACAACTTCTTGGGAATGAATTGGAACACTGACTTCGCCCGAGGCCTCCTCGCCCAACATCGGTGATGACCTCATAAATACTTTTGTGGCTGATTGATCACAAATCCACACAATCACGGTCCACAATCCAGAGGAAAGCCTTTCCAGAAGAGTGGAGCTTATTATAACAGCAAAGGTGGGACTAAATCTGGAATGGGATGTTCAGCAAGCACATACGGATGTGATAGTCAGGTGTCACCATACCTTTGGCCATATATTGTATGTTACCAAGGTTGAGCCAGTGACACTCATCTTTAAGTTCCACACTTCAGTTCGGTGGATAATCCATCTTCAAATGCAGACAGATAGCTATAGCTTTAACTACATTGTGTAGCACGAGAAGGTTACGATTGATGACAAATGAGTATGAGTATCGAGTCTTTCTATACATTGATGAACTTGATTTAATTGCTTTAAACATGAAATGAATGGATACTTGGATACTAAGCTCATTTGATTGATGTATTGCGTATCAAGGACGAGAAAAGAGAGCTTTATGATTTGTTATGAGTACTTTAAGGATCTAAATAAGATTTTAGGAGTAAAAAGTGAGGTTTATTTTAATCTAATTACATTAGAATAGAAGTAATCAGTTTCAGTAACACTCAAGTAAAGTATAAAAACATGAAAATAATGCTTAAGTATATTAGCAATGCACAATTATTGACGAATTTTCCATCCTTGTTCATTCATTAGTTTGTAGATTTTGCATGTATATATGCAGGTTGCACTATCTCCATCTCCCAGTTACTATTTTCCTCAATAATTTCCTATCCCCCTTAAGCATATTACATTCCCGGGCTGATGTGGACACATTTTATCCCTACTGGTGACAAGGAGGTTAATTTAGTCTTGCATAATATTATGAGAAATTATATCCAGCCACAGCATTTCCGTGAATTTTTTTTTTCGTAATGCAAATGAAATTGTGAGTGAAGCTACAACCCCCCAACTCGGCTTCATCATAACCTTAATCATTCAATACTCCTCATAATAGCTGGCTTGAGCATCTTTATGCGAAGACCTTGTAGAAGAACTGACAACTAAATGCAGCTTCTATTGCCGCAGATGCTATAATGAATGAATGAATTAATGAATGAATTTATTAATGTGTTTTGTGTGTACTTTAGAAATGAATGATTTATGTTGGCTCCTGTTTTGGCTTTGCAGTTTCCAGTTGTGAGGTCTGTATTCTCTGCCATCATCACATTCTCTCTCTCTTTCTCTCTCGCTCTCACTCTCTGTTGCCCGCTCGCTCTCCCTCCCCCTCCAGCATGTCTACATTATTTATGATGGAAGTGCCATTTCACCACAACTTTCTGAGCTTGCTTTAGTACAGTATAGCTTTTTTTGCTGGCAGCATATCAGCCACTAATTTTTCATCCCATACAGCCACACAGGGGAGAGCTACAGTGTCTAGCAGCGATGAAGTCAGATTGTATAGACTCCATCACTCTGAGTATAACTTACACCACACAGCCATGGCTCTCACATATGGGAATTAAATTCCCGAGTCACTAACGTTTCATATTCCAATCATTAACTTAGTTATGGATAAGAACAAAAGCATTTGGTGGGGGGGGCAGGAAATATAGCTTAAAAAGGCAGCTCAACCCTTCTGCAAACTGAATCTCCTAACTGCATTAAAATACCAAACATACCCTGAGCTCTGATATGCTAATGTAAAAACATCTGCAAACATTCTTAAAAATATGCCGGTGATTTGCTAACAGAGTCGATCAGTTATGTTCTTCACATGAGCAAGCCTTAATGAATATGCAGTTATTAAAATTGGATAGATCCCTGCAGTACCACAACAGTCCACAAGGATGCTACAGCTCACAGGAAGAAAATACACTTTTAGATGTGAATGTGTGGGCGTGGTATGGTGTGATAGAGGCTATGTCCACACTAATATGGTTTAGTTTTAAAACGCATCACTTTATGCTTCACTCCGCAGTTTTCGAGGACTTCGGAAACGCTCCTGTCCTCGCTTTTGTTTGAAAACATTTTGGTGTGGACGTCCAGGAACTGAGGCTTTCGGAAACGGCGACACAGACACACATGTTGGCGTCCTGATTGGGTCTTATCAGTCACAACGTATCATTCCCTGATTCGTCACGCTTCTATCACGTTACCGTTTTCTGAAATAAAACAAGCTATTATTTGCGGGATCTGCAACTAAGCAAGCATCTGCGGAGTAGATAATCTGCTTCCTGTTTATCCCAGTTTACGTGAATGCTCATGTGATATGTGTTTTCAGGCGTTCTAGTATGGACGTCTGATATTGAGATATAAATGCTCATCTGGATCGTTTTAGTATTAAAACACCGTTTTATAACTAAAATGTATTAATGTAGCCAGAGTGTCCCATCCATGGTGCATTCGCACCTCATTCCCAGCATTCCCAGATTAGGCTTTGGATGAATGAAAATGAATGACTAAAAGAATCAATGAATGAATACAGAAATCAATCAATCAAAACAAATGAATCCAAAAAAATAACCCTTACATTACACACATTACATGTTATTCTTGGCGAGTTCATGGCATGGGGGAGTCGACTCAAACCACTTTTTATGGATTCAGGTTTACATGACCCTTAATTTTCCAGCATTTTTATTTCAATTGTTCCTCTTGGGTCAAGACAGCGTGAACATGAGTTCTGCGATAGAAGTATGATGACTTTACACAGAAAAGCAATGTAGCTTCAAATTAGTCATTCTTACCTAAATATAGCCTAAGGGTCGAATCGGCTGAATAAATAGCGTAGATCCATATGTTTTTGTGTCCTCACATAAAGACAAAAGTGAAGCTTATTGTCAGGCCCCGTTGCAGACGACAGCGACGTTTGGATTCGCCGACGCCTTTAAGTGCACTTAAGTGGCTCGTCATTATTCTCTCTCTGTAGCCATTGAGCGGCAAATTAACAATGCAAATCAATGGAGCCGAATGGCGCGTGTTTTATTATCCTCCCTCTCAGATGTATTTAGAGCATGAATGATTATTATGAAGATAGATTACGGATGGATGGTGCCGTAGGCACTCTGGGAATCAGTTGGTATCCACATAAATTGGTTTAATTTATTATTTTTATTCTCCTGCACTGCATTTTTGAGGAAAATTTTCTTTCCATTTTCATGAATTTAATATCATTACTCACTACCTGTAAAATGGAAACAGTTGCTATGTTCTCTCTCACGGTCCGTCGGCAAATGAAAGTGTGAAATGAAGTGGCTGTAGCTGGATTTTTTATTATGTAATACGAAGTCTTTGTTTTATTGTTTCCAGAAATATGTTCAAGGGCAAAGTGAGCTTTAACGGTTGCATAAAAAGTTATATTTTAAATATTTGCTATTGGGATTCATTAACAGTTGTAAGTACTGCTTTTTAGTAAAAAAAAAAAAAGTATGTAAATGCAGGTCCTGGGTTCGATCCCCGGGTCACCCAGGGTGCCTTTCTGTGTGGAGTTTGCATGTTCTCCCCGTGCATGCG
>JAQQZX010000039.1:26523063-26537169 GCA_030068355.1 Notoglanidium maculatum
ATGGATGGATGGATGGATTTTTTATTATCCATCCATCCATTATGTCAGTGTTGTGTCAATGTTTGTTCATTTCAAACTATAAATTTCTTTATTCTATTTCAATTTTGCTTCTTTCTAGAACTAATTACACAAAATTAGAAAAAAAATTACCTGTCAATATATTATTTCAAGCTTGAAATTAGCAACTTGTAACTTATAAAAAAATATTGGTTTGGTTTATTGTCATCTTATCATATTAAATCTGACTTTATTCAAGAAATTATCACGTGCTTAGATGCCATTTCATTTTTTTTTATTGCAGTGAAGATATTTTCCCTATTTCACTCTCCAGATGTTACCACCTTCCCAAAATTCCTTGCAGCATAATTACCGTATGGATCTGTCACCTGGGAAGTTGGAAATCTCTCCAGCAAGGTTAATTAAGGATCCTATTTAACTAACATATTTAAAACTGGGTTTGTGCTAATGATTTTTCCCAACCATCTTTTTTTATGGGAATCGAGATCAAACAATCAGAGACACTTTGAAATTCTAATACCGATGCCCTGGACATCTTGTACAAATGCCTTTGATTTGACTAAGAGGATCTCGCCCCAGTAGCCTGATCTTGACAACTAACCTCATTAAGTTCAGCTCTTGTCTTGCCAGAGATGTATAAATAACCATAAAGAGGCTTGGTTATGTTTGCCTTTATTTAGAAATCACATTTTTAGCAATCGCATGTCAAAACCATGACTTTCGGCTTTGTTAACGTGTATGTTAATGCTCATGTACAGAGGTGCGATAAGACTGATGCAGCTAACATCAAAAGTGAGTCGAAACTAATAGAAAGACACACTGTTTCATCCGATAATTGGAAATCTTTGCACATGAAAAAATTGTTGTCAAAGAAATACTCCAGTGTTTCTCAGCCTTATCTACTACATCAACCATACCGGTTGTGAATGGATGAAAATATTAATATTTCACTGTCCGTTTTCTACAAGTCATTTGGATGAAAAGCTTTCCAGATTCTCAGTAAATTGCTATTTTTGGTGAATTATACGCTTCACATAATCAAAAGCTAATAATAAATAGATTGAAACCATGCTGTTATTTAGTAAAGGAAATGTATAATATGCATTGATATGGCTTTCAGTGAGGTGGAAGAGTCTCCTGTGCAAACACTTACAGTAACAGCCGGTTTTGTTTGCCGTGGTCGGAGGACAGAGGATGTTCCACTCGCCAGGTTCTCCGTAAAAAGCTAATTACTACTGTTTACAGCTACTATAACAAAAGCGATTACTGGAACTAACTAAATTTGCAGACATTAAGCAGCATTAAAATGAACTCCAAATGGAAAAAAAAAGTAATTATGTCAAATTGTCACGGTATAGGTGGAATAAAACACTTCAGCATGTGCTGGTCTCTGAAAACTGGTCTCTAATCAACTCCTAGTTATTACGAGCAGTCCGTCTTATTCGTAGTTACTTTTCTTATAACCGCACACTTCCAAGAGTTTTGTTCCGTCCTTAATAAATTATGAAATTGACCAGTTCCTGGTAATAGAGTTGCACCCTCCAGTATCACGCCTTGGAAAATTAGTGACCTTATCACTTTTGTCACCGCCTCAGTTATCTGCACACTTCTGCCAAATGTGTACATTTGTTTTTTTATATTTAGATGGCATTTTATTCCCGGGTGGCCATGTGCTCCACTGTCCTCTTTTACAAAGCCTGGTTCATTAGATGCAAATTAATGAAAATCCGGTGTCTTTTTGTGTGCTTCTGTTGTGACATTAGGTGTGCCTTGTTGTGGGCGTGTTTGCATGACCTTTCCGGCATGGTATGGTAATTAGGATAATCTCCTGTCACTAGAATTAATTATCTTTAATGAGATAGCCCTATTTACTCAATCCAGTAATTTGCATAATTTTTTTTTATTTTCCATTGTGCTCTCTTAAACAGTGGTTGGGTCAAAAATTGGCATAATGAATCACATTGTCTACTACTTTTGCCTGACCGTTTCTGATAAATTGTATATTGAATTACGGAATAGATTTATTCATTTGGGAGCAGTCGTGTCTGCTTTTGCCCATGCAGTTCGTCATGGGAGATTTTCTGAGGAAAAGAACAGGCTGATTTGTTCTGCAACATAAAGTCGGCGCAAGGCGTGTGCTGATGCCCACCATCTGGTTTAGTCAGTCTTTTTAACCATCTTTCATACTCTGAATATTTCTTCTGACATTTCAACATGCGCAGTCTTTATGAATATCGAATATTGTATCCATTTATCCATTGCTCATTTTTCTGCCCCTTAGAAATTCTTGGTGGCTTATTGCCTCATATTTGTGACTTATTGCGTTTCTGTTATAAGTCACGTATTGCCGGCTCACTGTTACTGAATCAGCCTGAAGACTTCGGTTCTGCAGCAGAAGAGAGTCAGGATTTAACTTATTGCATTCAGAGTAATTTCGTCGTACCCATGATAAGCATTAACATCAGATAATAAGTGTAATTCAAATGAACGAATGAATGAATGAATGAATGAATGAATAAATATATATGCTACAATCCACACTGAAATATGACAAAGGATTATAAAGTTTATCGGATGATCCTTATTCTAGGCAAAAAAAAAAGTCTTATATGTTTGCATAAGGCTTAAGGCAATGATTAGATGGTCAGGTGGACATGATTATGGTCAGAGATAAAGTCTTCATCGAGGTAGATCTCCAGGAATAGGGTTGGTGACCACTGCAGCAGTAGATCTGCTTGCTCCCGCAGCTGTAAGGGTCGTTTTGTCCTTCAGTTTAGCATTAGTGGTTTAGTGATTCATTTTTTTATGCCATGTAGAAGGACTAGGTTGCATTCCCTGCTTGTGCAATTTAAGCTTTTACCAAATCTGTAGTGTGAGAAAACTGCTTTCTAAAGGGGTTCTGCTTGGATTGTTTTTTATCTACTACTTTCTCACTTACGCTTTTGAAAGGAACCTCCTCCACTTAGAGTTCTACATGTCTTCTCCCAAAAGTGGGATAGTCACAAAATTATTACGTAACAATGTTTTCAGAGCTTTTATTAAAAGAATAAAAAATGCAATTATAACTAGGACTAAGTTCCACCTCAAATGTTATAACAGATGAATATAATTTAAGTCTGACTATGAGTTGAATTCAGCTCCATGTTTATGGCTCAGGCCTGCCGTGCTATTAGTGGTAATCAGGTGAACGTCTTTATCATCACATCCTGGATTATTCTTAAAGGTCCCTCCTGCTTCAGAAGTATCCTAAATGGCAGCTTCAATCTTCAGAGCAGCCCAATTAAATTCGGCCGAGCTAGACAAGGACATCTCGCTGTAGCAGCACAGCATGGAGCCAGTGATCCCTGTGTGTTTTCATACGTTCATTGACTAATTCTTTATCAGTGGCTAAGACGCATACTGTGTGTAATGCACTGTATCCTTCACTAGAGGTGCAGGTGTGATCTTCACTGTCACTGTGATGGATAGCCATGCATGACCTCTGACATCTTTGTGCGTTGTGAAATAAACAGCCATGAGCCATACCTTCGCAGGTGCTCTATCTGGAGTCTGGGAAAGTTGCAACACTTGTCCTTCGCTTGAGGAAGTGCAAGTGTGGTTTACTGTATATATGTTTTTTTTAATTTGGACAGTTTTTATGATTAAGATGCGACTTGTCCAGTATTGTTTCTATGCCAAGGATCCACCAATCTAGGATGTGTGGCCTTTAGACAACAAGCATGAGGCTAGGGTCATGTCATGTCTTTCTAGAAGAGTCAACATGCTTATGACCATTTTGCTACAGGAAGAATGCATTTCTGCTCCTTAAGCAGGACTGACAAACTAGGTGGTTGGCTACGATTAGCTGTTCAATGAACCACTAGCATGTCATGTTGAATAATACCCCACCATCTCCCATGGTCCTACCAATCTATATGTATTCTCCTGTCTCAGTAACTAGAGGACACACACCTGTAATTCGTGTTTACACCTCTTCAAACATGCTACTCAGACTCTTCAGTCTTCAGTTCATAGACAGTCACATTATACATTAGGGGACAATGATGTCTGGTGCTTGACCCAACCTTACAGACGTGCTCTGATGCTATGTGGTTTAACTGTGTGTACATGTGTGATTATGCTTGTACTTGCCAAAAATAGTAATTAAATAAGAATATGCAGAAAGTGTAATAGTTATACTCTGCCAATACAGTTTGTTTTTGCCCTCTCCAGTGTAATTAAAGGTATAGGGGTTGTTTTTTTGCCCAGACAATCACCAAATCACCAGAATCACCAATGGCGTGTCTGTTTGGAGTACCAAACATCAATCTAGAATGACCTCTATTTTAACCACACTTATTGAGTCATATGCAATGTTGAGATAAGCACCTATAGCGAGAATGTAATACTGAAGTTGTGCACAATGTTATTCAGACATTAAGAAACATTAAATCTGCTCTTCTAGATTAGTGCGTGTGGGGTCAAAAACAAAGCAGTCTCGGTTACGTGCAATTCTGACCTTGGACTTACTGAAATCTATATGATGATGATGATGATGATGATGATGAGTACGAGTGTTGAAGTGCATATATGGGGTTGAAATGCACATGTTTATTGAATACAATATACAGAAGTGGTTTTGGTGTTATATCATTTAACCACTCAGAAAAAGACTTCAAATTAGAGAGGCCTCACACAAAGGAAGAATATCCTGACTGAAATGCTTAGTTCTGTTAATATAATGGCGCGTACACAGGGACAAAGATAAATGTACGCCTCTTCTGGATATGTAAGCTTGTGTTTGTGATTTATGTTCAAGACACATTCCAATGCAATCTCCCTCTGGTGTGTGTTCACTTTAAATTTGTCTGTTGGGCTTTGTGAGGTTTCATAATAACATGACTATTCCTTAGCAAATGAAGAAACACAAGCCTAAGATAATAAAGACAAGGGCAATGAAACAATAATGCATCCATCCATCCATCCATCCATACAGAGTTGAGCTCACATGGTGAGGATATTAATAGTGAAATTACATATGAAAATACATATACTGAGGTATTCAGACCTCAGATGTAACCACAGACGTAAGCGCTATTCAGAGAGTTGAGCGAGAGTCGCGCATGCAGGGTGGAGTTTACCTAAGCATGTCTCAGTTAAAACGAAAAGAGAAGCTGGTGAAACCGTTTAAAGCTGTCATTCACCTTATTCCGCCACACCCTCTTTCAAGAGTTTACTTCTTCCACCTTTGTGTTACAACTTCCAGTCTAACAACTGATCCATTGAGTCAGAATAAGACCATAACGATAATGCACATACAATATGAGTAGCATAATATGCTCAGTTAGAAGCTGCCACGATAAATGGAAGAAGAGGAGTGTTACACTTCAACACAAATTGATCGGAATGTCGTGAGGCATCGTAGAACTTATATCTATAAGTGGTGACGAGGATATGTTAATGCGTTAACGTACGTAATAGTGAATAAATCAGAAGCAGGCTACCGCTGAGGAAACTGTTCATAAAGTAGCTATGCTAGTTACCCAAATGTCCCAACCAGCCATTTAACGTTAGCTAGCTAACTAAATTAATGTATTAGTCTTAACTGACAGCCAAACATGCACCTGAGCCTCATAACTAAGCTATTTCTCTGGCTAAGGATGTTCTGGTTTTAGTTTCCCCTCCCCAAAATGGTAAGAGCAGACATATGGACGTTTGGGTGTATGTTTTAAATTTAGCGCTTTTTAGCCAAAGTCATAGGCCCCCTTCTTGGATGGTGGTGAATATAAGTTACATGCTGCCCCACAACACTGTTCGTAACACAAAACTGTTCAAGGGAGATACTCCTCTTCTTCCAGTGAGTGACAGCCTCTAACTGGGCATATTGTACTACTCATATTGTATATTTATCGATGTGGTTTTAATCTAAATCAATGTCGCACCAGAATTTCCAACACAAAGTAAACAAAGATGGCCACTCTCTTGCTGTCACCGAAAATAAGATTAATAATACAGATGAAGTGAATACAGAGACTAGTTTGTACATGAATGTTTCATAACGTTAAATGTAACTGTAAAAGTAAAAAAATTTGAGTCGTTCTTTAGTTAATGGAAAAATGATTAAATTATTCATCGGGAAATTGCTGGGGTATAGGAAGAACGTGCTCTTAGAGGAAAATATTCATCTTTGGGGCCCTACATTTGAATGACAATGTTTATGTCCCAGAATTTAATCTCAATTATTAATAAAGGTCATTTTCTATTCCATAATCACACCTCTTATTCTATTATGGAGTGTGGATCATGATTTTTTTTTATTCTCAGCCTTACATTATAGACATTATGCAAAATTGGAAAAGTTTTCCTCAATATTTATGGACTCACATTAGCAAGAAAATGTTTCCATCAAGACTAAGAGTATATTGAAACAATTTTCATACGTATTTCATATTTCAATTGAATTTCTAAAAAAAACCTTAACCAATAAATGATTTTATCCACTAGTTTTGTATTCAGTATGATGAAAAGGAGCAACAAGACTACATCCAGAATGCCATCCAAACCTGCACACTTTCATATCACACCATAACACACTGTTTATATCACAAGTCCCTTCCAGAACCGCCGGTCTGGTTGTCGTTTCAAAAGATGTATTATATACAGTATACTGTAAGGAGTTCTGTGTCAAACAAGGTGAAAACTCTGAGCTGTTTATCCTCATGTCTCACTAGCCTTTGCCATCCGTAATCCGCAGTCTGTAAACAGCCTGTCTTGTATATTTCACAAACGCCTACTGAAACCTTCCCTGTTCGAATGCGTAACAGAAACAAACTGGGTTTTAGGACCCTCCTAGCCTTCTTCACAAGCCTATATTCATTCATATTTACACACCAATTACCATTTTTTAACCAATTGAGTTTATAATTTTAGCAGCATTTGACACCTGACTGTATATGATGAAATTATCTCTGGTTATTTGATACAGACAGAGATGATGTATGACACTGATATAATTTCACACCATGTTATAGTGTGATATGATCTTTTAATGAAGAGCTAATAAAATCCATGCAATGCGGCCAGATTGGATTAGTACTGTAACTGTCATGCTTGGGTTTCAGGTTACCTTGTTATTTGTTCACCTCAAGCCATCTGTACTACAGAAAGGTATGAAGGCCCAGTCATAGTGTAATGCAAATTATTTTATGCATATATTGATTAATATCAGTGTTTGTTCAACATGCAAGCACTCAAAGCCTCAGGAGTTGCTCCAGGGCCAAAATTTCAATTCCTAAGATGTGGCTGTTAAATTGCTGCAAATTGTGCAGCGCCACAGGCACAAATATTAATTCCGTTATGCAACTGAAGGGCACTGAGACTAACTGCACACGATTGCTGGCATTAACCTGATTAGGCATGACTTGATCAAGCACACACATCGCTGTTTTGTTCCTTTTTGATCCACTGTGTTAGGAGCAAACATAACACCAGTGTCTTTCTGAGGTTATCAGAGGATCCATCGCCATCTGAGCTCTTGTCCTGCAGCTGGTTAAGTGGTTAAATGCTGTTTGGAAGCTGGAATACAGACTTCAGAAACACTGTACATGACTTGAAACGCTATTGCACTTTTACCTTCCTCAAGTTGGTATAACCATAATTTATTGTAATCCATGGGTGTAGCGGATCACCTTCGTCTCTGTTATCAGTACTTTGAAAATCAGTAGTATTTATTGTTGGTTTGTTAAGATTAGAGTCTGGTCTCTAGACATTTTCTACATTGACATGGACTTGTCCCTGAATTACTGGCATTTGCACACTAAATATAATCTTGGTTTCACTGAAAGTATGTCTTCCATTTGCTTTTTCTTTGTGCATTTACGAAGCTTGGCAAGAAGTGTTTCTGTGTGTCTTATTCTTGGTGCATGCATGAGTGAAGCCAACTATCCACTTTCATTAGGAATCATGACTTGACCTTCTTAACACTCAGTCTCAGACAGACTGCATCTTGGACTTCATCAATAGTGGTCTTAAGTACAGCCCTTAGAATCACTGAACCACTATTGGTCACCTGAAAGAGCGCATGAGTCCTGTGCCTTTAGAAAGGTAATTTTGTCCTTTACCTCAAACATATATACACATATAGGGTCTTTTTTGGTGAGGCAGGAAGGGGGGGTTAATAATTCAATTATTATAGGGTTTTATGGGAGGATATTATATTCATCTCCTTCTTCTTCTTTCTTTTTATCTTCTTCTTCTTCTTCTTCTTCTTCTTCTTCTTCTTATTATTATTATTATTATTATTATTATTATTATTATTATTATCATTATTATACTAAATATAACTATCTGAATCTAAACTTGTGAACACTGAAAAAAAATGTATATAGATGCTTGATTTTCTTTGAAAAAAACTGACACTCAGAACGCAAATAAAACTTAAATAAATCTACTTCGAATTCAACAGCAGTATAGGTATTCCAGTGTTTACATGTGCACTAATGCACCTCCATACCATCAAGGATGCTGACTTTTCAACTGTGTGATGATAACAAGCCAGATGGTTCCACTCCTCTTTAGCCCGGAGGACACAACATCCGTGATTTTCAAAAAGAAATTCAGATTTAGGTTCTCAGACCACAGGACAGTTTTCCACTTAGCCGCAGTTCATCTTAAATGATCTTGGCCCCAGAGAAGGAGGCAGCATTTCTGGATCATGTTTATAGATGGTTTCTTCTTTGCATGGTAGAGTTTTTACCTGCGTTTGTGGATGAAGTGATGAACTGTGTTCACAGATAGTGGTTTTAGGAAGTATCCTTGAGCCCATGCAGTGATTTCCACTACAGAATCGTGTCTGTTTTTAATGCAGGTCCGTCTAACGCCCAGAAGATTACGACCATCCATCCCTTGTGCCTTGCATACAGAGATTTCTCTGGATTCTTTGAATCTTTTAATGATCTTATGTACCGTATATCCCCAAATCCCTAAATTCTTTGCAATTTTAGGTTGAGGAACATTATTTTTTAAATTGTTGTGCTATTTGCCCATGCAGTCTTTCACAGAGTGGTGAACCCCTCCCTGTCCTTACTTCTGAGAGACTCTGCCTCCTTGGGATGCTCTTTTTGTTGCCAATTAACCTAATTAGCTGTGCCAACTTTTTTGAAACGTGTTGCTGGCATCATATTCAAAATGAGCATATATTTTCATGAAACAATACAATTTCTCAGTTTCAGCATTTGACATGTTGTCTTTGTTATGTTTTTAATTAAATATGGGCTTACCTGATTTGCAAATCTTCACATTCTGTTTTTATATACATCTCAACTTTTTTGGAAATGGGCTGGTAGAAAACATTGATAAATAAAAACAAATAAAGTGAACATACGGTGTACCAACATATCACTGAAAAAAAGTTTATACCAAAAAAGAATTTATTATAAAATAAATCTTGGATTCTACTTCATTCTAAAGGTTAATATGCACTTCAGTTCAAGGTGATTTGTTTCCTTTTAATGAAGCATAGAAGGTTTTTAAAAGACTTGGGGGGGAATACTCTGACAAACACCGTGATTTATCTTGTTGTTCTCATCAAATGTTGATCTATCAGTCACTGAGTACTGAAGAGGAAATAGAGCATTATTGACACAGAGAGAGCATGCAGCCCCCTGAAGCATGTAGTTCATGATGTATTGATTAGAAACAGACGGCAGTAAATCTTCAGAGGTAATGAATGCCATTCTTAAACTTTATCTCATCCATTATCACCGGACAATAGATCCATGTTTAATGGACCTCACTTAAATTCATATTTACCTTCCTGTCCTTCTTCTTTCTCTCTCTCTTTGCTTTCATCTTCTTGTCCTCTGAGACTGACTACTTCAATCAGTCTTTCCATCCATAAAAGAGTTTTACATTTAGTGGGAAATTTGTCTTGTGCTGATGAGTATGGAACAGCTCTTGTTTGATTAATGTCCATTTTCTTTAGCATAAATTCGCTTACTTTGTTACAGCCTTGTATACCGGCCTTATATTTTCTATGAGAACATTAAATGACACATAACACTTCAACACAGCATGTGAATATTAAATTCCTTGGTTAAGTACTTGACTAGAATAGTCGTGTGGGTGAACAGTTAAAGCTCACAGCTGTGCTAACAAGGTGATTTTAAAGCATTAGTTAGATCAGCAGTCAAGTTAGTGCAGTAGGTTGCATATATAATAGATCTGTTATTTCAATATTATTAGCATATTTCACATATTATATTTATATGACACCAGAGTAATTATCTATCATTTTAAAGACTGCATCTGAAGCATTTCCAGTTTTTAGATTTTCGGGTCCACACCATGTCTTGGCGTTCCCCGTTTTCTGTTTCCTTATGTATTAATGTGTCGACCATTTACAGCAATCAGAACAACCCACAAAACTACAAACCCACTCAATGCTGCAGTAAGAAAGTCTATATTAGAGGTATAATAATACACAGGTACATTACATAACACAGTAATAAACTGCCTACCTCTGTAGAGAAAAAGATATTTAGCATTGAACAATAAAATGCACAAAATTCCTTAAACTAAAGCAGATTCCACCATTTCCCTGACATTTCATATCACATGTCCTTCCCATTCAGCGTATACCCTTTTATAGCTGGTGAAATGTATTTGTGTGTTGTGTGACCACCGGATTAGCTGATGAATCAAAAAAGCATCAGCCATATTTCTATAGCAAGGGGTCAAAAGTTCTAAATGCTATAGCTAAACCACAGCTGTTGGCACCTCTGTAAGGAGCGAATACATTTTTTGAGAAGTCTTGCCCATATTATATTTAAGCAATATCACATGAGCAAGAGTATGGAATATCGGTGATACTGAATATACACAATCACAGCTGTGATTTGGCTACAGACACAAGACTGTGGGCCAAAATTAATATTGTAAGTTACTTTTCGGGCACAACATGGCCAGATTTTCTGTTCATTTTTTCTCATTTGAAGAAGCCACTCTTACTATATAGTATGACACCTAGCTCCCTAGCTAGATCACATTGATTTGTACATTCCCTTTAATGGTCAAAGCGTGAAACTTTCATATTTTAAGCTACAAATTATATTCCTGAAAATGTTCTTTTCCCATGTTCACTGATGATCTCGCTAACTCTACTGTAATAACTGTTTCGAATGAGGAAGAGAAATTTTACGTAGCGAACAAAGACGAACAGAGTGATGAAACACAGTGAAACTTCCTGTTAGTATTATAAGAAATACGGGCACTCTTGGAACACCGCTCGACCAATCAAATTAGTGGATCTGAACTAACCGTTCTGTAATCGTATAAATCAGTTCTTGAAATAAAACATCTCAGTCTTGCATTTATACTCCTGCTAGGATGCTCTGAATCTCTAACCAGCCTGAGCTTTAAATTCACAGCCTTTCGATTGCTAGCTCAGGACCTTAACAGCTGAACTACCACTTTCCAGACCATTAACTTGTGGTCTGTTTTGTGTTTTATTTGGTCTTGTAGTTCTTAATTAACCTGGCCCTGTTATAAGGCTGATGTTATCAACTGAAAGAGCACTGTCACTCTGACAGCACTGTTTAAAACACCAAAGCTATAATTTATCACTTTTTCCGCAATTATACCAGGTTTAACGAAGCAACAAGACGGCTCAGTAATACTTTATGAAAGTGCCTCATGGTCTACATTCTTTGACAGCCCCCTTGAGTGCTGTAAAACAGCTGTGTTTCAAACCGCAAAATCCATGCACTCGGCTGACGAACACACAGCAGATCATATCAGACCGTTTTCACGGAACATGACATCATGAAATGACAACTGAAACCTGTACCCTATACGCTCTGTGCAACATCACTGCGGTCATGTTTCTCAGGATTATTGCATTACATGGCACTGTTGTCAAATATTCTTGCCACTCAACACATAAATTATCAGGGTTCATGGCCTTTTTTATTATCAGGCTGTATTTTTTTAGTAGGTACACAAACAGGACCGTTTTAAATTTTTTTTCATAATAGCATTCACATCAGAGAGAATTATCCATGGCTTTGCATTATCAATTATTATCCGTGGCTTTTCTATAGTGTACCTATAAGATGGATGCTCTTTTACATAAACTCAAAGACTGACTAACTGCTGACATCTTAACTGTGATTAGTATGAAAACATTAACATCCAGTAAATGCCTAGAAAATGTACCATTAACAGAAAAACCAAATATGGCGTGTTGTTCATTAACATATAATACAGTGTTATCAGTGGCAAATCACTGTGGTATAGGATTTTGCGATATGCTGTTATAGGAAAATAATCAACTTCAGAATAAAATCATCTCACTGATTATTTTCTTTTAAAAGCATTCGCCACTGTCGCATCCGATGTTTAAACACTTTATTTCTTGCTAAATTCCATAAATGAAAACTTAATCTAAAACAGCTTTATCTAGCAATGGTATGGATAAAAGATATTGAAATTGCAAATCACAGTACCTTTTGGCTAAGTTCTGCTCTTGAAGTTTACAGTTATGTGGACTTGATCCCGTGGGGCCTCCAAGGGGTCGTCTAACAAGGTTGACATGAGCTAATAAAGCACTCGAATGCCCCTTAAGGTAGCAAAAATGGAATTCTCCCTGGGTAAATGGTGAGGGGAAATCAATGAGGGTGTGTTAACAATGCTATCAGAAACATACTGTAGGCTTAGTGTTTTAAACTAAAGCTAGGCCTTCCAGGTTGCGTGTTAAAATTATACCGCAAAAGCTGATCAATCATGTGCCATTTCTGTTTAGATTTTGCACAAGCGTGGTCTGAAGACAGGTTTCTGCTCAGTTGACTTCCTGTCTCTCTTTAATTACATTCTAAGAGGTTAAATGAGCTCTGAGTGTCCTTTAGCCCTACTAGCCTCTTATTCAGCCCCTCTGTCTACCTCTTCATTTGTCAGATCAGTCATTCTGTGATCAGGAGTCCATCTCACGCGCCCCCCTGCACTTTGTTCACCCTGGCGGGCTCGTGAAAATGAAATGAGCAATCAGCCGATATTAGTTTTGCTGTGGGCCTAATGAGCCTGTCTGAAGGAATAAGCACAGTGAATAGAATGCAGAATCCTTTAGCGGATGCTTAATTTGATATTAATTTTGATAATGATAAGCATAGCGGTGGGGTTTACAGCAACTACACTGACATTTGGCTGTAGTACAGTGTGAGGGGGATGGCAGGACTGACAGACTGTTTTTATGACCTGGAAGACAATGAGCAGGTGGTGGAATGAAAAAGACACACAAACACACACACACACACACACACGTACACGCACATGCACACACACTTGTTGGAAGAGTACCTCATATGAGTCAGTACTGGAATTAGTTAGTTAGTTAGAGTAAACAGTAATTATGAATCACCCAGATTGTGAACCTGTGAATTGTTGCGCATGTCTTCTGTGTGTGTTTTAGTGTGTGTGTGTGTGTGTGTGTGTGCGTGTGTTTGTGTGTATGGTTTTGGTTTAGAGCTGCACTTTAGCTGATGATATTTTAACATTTATTATTAAAGCGAGTCAGCAGGTATTACTCACACAACTTAATCTTTCTACCTGGTATCCGATTATTCGCCTTGGTGTGTACTTCAACACCATGAACAGGCCGTTGAGTCTGTGCCCCATTCGTTAAATGGCTGTAATATTTACAAGGAGATGTACGTTGGGAGACATGACAGGATTATTGATCTGAGGCAAAAACAGTTTACATGGGTTTTCTCCAGTATTATGTTTTTGTGAAGCCACAAATGTTTCATCAGTGTAGAAACTTTTAGCTCTAAACAGGCCTGATATTGTGGAGTGTTTGTGTTGTGTTATTGTTTTGAATCCAGTATGGAGGAGACATACCTGATTACAGTACAGTACAGTACTGAGTACAGATAATCATCAGCCTGGGCTACTCCTGTCAACTGTTAGTGTTTATATTTTGAAGTCTGGGGTGCTCGCATAGGCTTGTCACCAGGGTTTCCTCCAAATGGAAAGAAAGCAGATATCCATCCATCCATTATCTATAGCGCTTTATCCGTCTGGGTCGCGGGGAAGCTGGAGCCAATCCCAGCATCTTGG
>JAQQZX010000039.1:26537269-26566996 GCA_030068355.1 Notoglanidium maculatum
GTTCACGAACGATCACAGATATTCAAGACACACGGTGTACACCTTGATGCACTAGACATTTCCTTTGCAATTAGGTCGTTTTGCGACGAGTCTGTTCATCATATTTGAAAAAGAGCACTTTGAGTGTAAGTTTCTTGAGTTATTTTTGTGGCTTGGACTCCCTCTGAAACTGTCGTTTGTGCACATTTAGGTGCTACTGTTTTTCTTTGTTTTATCACGCAGGGAGAAGCAAGTATATGCGGCGCAAGTAAAGCTGCGGCGTGGGGTTTACGCGTCAACTCTTCCCAGCAACATAAATTGCTCTTAATTCTCTGGTATAATCATGTCCCTCGAACTCTCTGGTTTGGGTCGAATCGACAATGCTGGTTAACCTCTTCAGGTGAGGTCTTGTGCCCCACAAGCACCTGCAAAAGCATGGCTTTGCATTGGCCGGGAATCGAACCCGGGCTTCCCGCGTGGCAGGCGAGAATTCTATCACTGAACCACCAATGCTTGGAAAGAAGCGCTTGGGCCGCCTTCGCATCTTATTTGAAAAACAGCACTTTAAGTGTGAGTTTCTTCTTTAAAGTCAAATTTATTATTCTGATTATAACTGTAATCATATTTTGCCGCACTCTAATAAGCACTGAACAAGCTCTGTAGAGCATGTAAAGTAAATCAACATTCTCAGTCATAAATAGTTTACCAGATAGTGATGTTTTCTTTCACAAATAACAAATGTTAAAAAGGTTCTAAAATTATTCTTATTGATCAGACTTACTAATTTGCTAACTTTATTCGTGCAAAATAGAACAGACTGATGGTGTTGACCCCAACAATAATTCACACCATGAACCTTGGCCTAGATCAGAAAAAATGACTCAGCAAGAGTTTCTCTGGTTCCTATTTATTACACAAATGTGTGCAAAAAACATTGTCACTCTCCTTCCAATTACACTGATCCATATGACCCTGCTGAGTTACAACGCAAGAGGTGACCCATCAGCATAAATCATCTCCTTACCATTCGAATGCCATGCACACTTGTCATAAAGCTGATGAGGGTGAGCATTTCCAACACACCTTTCTAGATCGATTGCGCATTGTTGCTTTCCTAATGCCATTTACAGGCAGAAATAAATCAATCCCATACCTAATGCTTTAATGTATTTGTTTTCTGTGGGCAGGCGAATGTGCATGAAGATAAAGGTTATTTATGACAGCAGGGAGAAATGTGGGTAGGAGATTTGAGAGACTTTATACTTGTAGAATGTGTACACACACATATAACCACTCATGATAATCCAGATCTTATATTTACTCATTTATATACATTACTTACTGATACTTATGGTGTTAACAATCTAAAGTTGTTTGTATCTTACTCATGTTCCTGAGTAAGTGTATATTTACACTTAACGAGCTAACTATAGCAAAAGAAATGGTACCATGAACCAAAAACGGGCTGGTATGCACATAGCCTATAACTGTAAACAAATGGTTCAGCTTACGAATGATTTAGAACTTACATCCATCCATTATCTATACCACTTTATCCATCTGGGTCGCAGGGGAAGCTAGAGCCAATCTCAGCAGACTTCAGGCAAGAGGCAGGGTACACCCTGGGCAGGTCGCCAGTCACAGGGCCAACACAGACAAATAGCCACACACACTTGCATTCACACCTATGGGCAATTTAGAGTAGCCAGTTGAACTAATCTGCATGTCTTTGGACTGTGGGAGGAAACCCACACATGCAAAGTCCACACAGAAAGGCATCCTGGGTGACCCAGGGATCAAATCCCAGGACCTTCTTGCTGTGAGGCGACAGTGCTAATCACTGCACCACCGTGCCGCTCGATTTAGAACTTACTTATTATTATTAATATTATATAATTGGGAGTCAAAATAACTTCCACATCTGCCTTTTAGCCTTTTTCCTCATAATTTATTACATGCTCCTAGCTGTCTGTGCACTTTTCATGGAGTTTGTGGGCAACATGCAACATACAAATGCACCCTGTGATGGGTGCACTGTGTGTTTATGACAGTATGGCAAAACCAATGTGTTGCATTTCATGGTATGTGACAGGAAGCTCATTTCAGCTTTTGAGACTCGGCTTGTGTTTTTTCATTTATGTTCACTTGTATTCACTTGCCAGTTCTGCTCACAGACACATAAGTCTTTCCAAATCCTCATTTAATGAATTGAACTTGCACACCCATGTGTCAGATGCCTTCAGGGCAGCAACTTCCACTTCATAATCTTAGGTGGACTCCCTGGGGATGCACATTAGGTCAGCTTCAACTGCTTCACACTTGTGTGCATAGGTGATGAATTTGAAAAGAGTGATATGCTCATAAAATTCTCAAAACATGATTTGAAGGACATCAGGAGATTGGACATGAAGCCAACTAGCTGTTGGAGATCGAAATGTTGAGTGAGGTCATTTGCTAAGCATGCATCTCTGAATTATTGCAGTCTTCCAGAGTGCAGAAGATTACCAGTGTTAGTGTCCCTGATTAAGTGTTCCAGCTTGCTTTTAAATGGAAACACTGCCTGCTGAAAGGACAAGACTGTTCACATAGAAAAATTCATTGGTAACTACTTTTCTCTGGCAAAATCCATGAAAGTCTCGAACAAATCTTTCCCCCTTGTTGATCCTTTCCATTTTGTCACCTGCATCATACCTCACAATTATACTGTGCTGAGATAAATGGCTAATGTCAGTAGACTCTTTTAAGGTGAAAGAAAAGTATATACCTGCATTTATGTTGTTTATTTGTATTTAATAAATGCTTAAATTAGAAATAAATGCTTGAATTACCAAAATTATTTGCAGTATGAATTTTCCATTTTATAATAATCTCATAATGAAAAACATTAGATAATATATTTATGAACAGTAACTTAAAAATTTTCACATTTTATTTCCTAAAGCACACCATCCCGTCAATCCACTTCTGTAAATCCAAAAACAATGTATTCTCTCTGTCTGAGGGCGGTAGGGGAAATAATTCATAATGCATAGAGGCCATAATAAATGAATAAATATCATGTGACACTCATTAAGATATAACAGCAACACTTTTGTATATTTATGCATTGTAATACCTTTTTGACTATACCAGTTGTGTAATTTAAAATGAAATAAATTTGTGCACTCTATTGTATAATTGAGCCTCTAAATTGGATTGAGCCTTGATGACATCAGTAAAACATTACACCCCTTTGCTGTGTTTAAGAGTTGATTTCTATTACCTTTCATCAATGTCAGTGAAAATCAAGAACCCATGAAGAGCTTGTCTGAGAAGCTCATAAGTCCTACATCAGCAGCATTCTCCAGAATCACACATGAAAAGAGTAGTGATTCTCCCTTTAATCTGGGATCTTCTAAAATTGGCAGTAAATGACATTTATTACAAATGTAGTCAACCAGCAAAAACGTATTTGGTGACTGAAATTTACTTTTTAAATTTTCCACAGGGGCTATGAGACAAATGTTGCTAAAAAGTACACCTTAGCACAACGTTACCCAAACAACCTCAAACCATGACACTTCCACCCAGGAAAACACAGAACTACATGCAGGCGATGTTAATAATCTCAATGGGTTGCTTAGAAAGTCGACTTAAGCAGCTTTGTAACCTATCAGTGAATACGAGTAACTTTCCCCATGTAAACATTGATGCAATGTTTCAACTTAAGTCGCCAACACTGAACACAGCTAACAGTCTGTATCCCATTTAACTTAATAGTTGGTTAATCTTATAGCCCCAGTATGAATAGAAAGACACAAACTATGGATGCTAAACATGCCTTGACTGATCAGGGGTAAGAGGAGAATTGTATAAATGTAGTTTTTGCAGAACTTTTATTTTATACATTTCAGTAGCTATTAACCATAAATATGAAGCATATTTGGGGAACAGTGATCACTGGCACATTCTCAGTTTCATTCAGGATCCCAATGATATTTTGAAGTCTGTCAGTGTAATATCAGCTAAATATTAATATGAGATCAGGAATAAAATTCTGCTTTTAGCTTATTTTTCTTTGACCCATAGACCCACTTTCACATAGGATTATGTAACACCTCAAGCAGGAAGTCAAAGCATTGCACTTCAAGTTTTGTGGTGACATATTTATGATTCCTGCTTAGTTCCCATAAATCAGCCCTGGCATCAATTTTACTTCAGTATTTACAGTGTCCATGAAAATATTCGGTGTGCTTTCTCCCTCAGTCACCTTTCTTTAGATCTGCAGCGTAATGTATTGGTATTATAGACTGCTTTCTCATATTCTGCTGATATTGCAGACAGTCTCATTAATTTCATTTGAGCTGTCTGAAGCACTAATACTCTGTGTTAAGAGGCAAATGGATCAGATCCACGTATATCTCCACAGATGTGCAAGAAATCAAATAACTACAGTTTATTATCATAGCAGACTATTTATGACTAGCTAAATAAAAAAGGTAGTGTGAGTAACAGAAACCTATTAGAATGAGTAATAGTGGGGGCAAGTGATTGGCTTTTAACTGAACACTGTTTACTGTTCCATTGACCCAGGCCATTTATTCAGATTTTATGAAGATATAGCAAACCGTATTTTGTAGCAATATATATGTAAATCCTTTACAAGCTTGGCACGTCAGTAAAAATGTGTGAGTGCATGTGGGAGGGCAAATGCAGTATAGAAGGAACGTTGCTGGCTGAACACACCTTTTTTCACAAATGCCAGTCATTTTTCAAACCTTTATTACTTGATTCTCACAGGTCAAAATTATTCCATGCACTCTGTAATAAAGAAAAAAAAAGTTCCTTGGTAAACTGAACCTGACACATTGTTGGTTGGAAAAATTGTTCTTATTAAAAAAATCGCAGTGTAAAAATCATATCCAAATTTATTGCTATGACACTATTATAAACGTATATAATTGCATTTATTTATTTCAAGCAGTCATATTTTAAATCTTGTCTGCCGATAGAATAAAACAATTTCAAGCTTGAAATGAATAATTGCCTGGAAACAGGTTTAATATCCTTGTATCTCTTATATCCATCCATCCATTACCCATATTGCTTATCTGTCAGGGTCAAAGGAAAGCAGGAACCAATCCCATCAGACTTCAGATGAGAGGCAGGGAACACCCTAGGTAGGTCGCCGGCATATCACAGGGCAACAAATAGACGAACAACCATTCATACTCACACTGACACCTATGAGCAATTTAGGGAAGTCAGTTGACCTAACCTGCATGTCTTCGACTGTGGGAAGAAACCAGAGCACCTGAATGAAACCCAAACAGGAACAGGGAAAACAAGCCAACTCCAAACTCCACAACTCCACAAAGATCATTTTAAAATCACTGATGTGTAAAATGTGGGCAGTTGGATAAAACCCAATATATGTATTAAGTACATTTTTACAATTATGGATCATCAGAGTTTCACTAGCTGTTAAGCCATTGTGCATGATCAGTGAGTACCTGAAACAGAGTGATTAGCAGATGGCATTCAATAGACCTTCAGTACAGGGGTCATAATCCCACCATCAATCAGTGCATTAACGGCCCTGTACCTTCCTCAGCTTGAGTGTCCACATTGCTGGGCCAAAACATGATAACACTAGGTATTGCAGCACATTCACACTCTAATTATATATATTTTTAACAACAATTATGGTTTAAATTATGATACACAGTCAAACTGGATGATTCTTGTTTGTTTATATGGCATTAATTGGAGGTATTTTATTTGATTGTTTTATCACAGGAAGCGCAGATATGAAAGTCAGTGGTACTGTCACATTTGCCATCGCAATGTTGTTGCTTATTCCCAGAGATGCACTGAAGCCTTTTTGTTATACGTGGGTTAAGGATGAAAAGCTATAGGCTTGAACAAAAATGCCTTGGGATAGCTTGCACTCAATCTGACCACTGCTTGGGAAAACATACAGGTGGTTGTGCTGAATTTATTTAGGAGCACTGTATATGTTTTTTTTTTTTTTTTAATTATTGAATTGGCATGCATTGTGAGCTTGGATTGAAGATTTGAGGATTGATATACCTGCATAAAATAAAGGAAAAATAGGAAACTGAGCTCAGCCCACACTATATTTAGAAATACATTGGTGGTAAAGCTACTAATCTGGTCTGACACAAAATTAGAGTTTGCTTGGTCACGACCATGTCTACAACCATGTCTCATACAAATTCTAACTATTCTTAAATTTAAAACCTTTTTTAACAGCGCTGTTGAATACTTGATTCTGATTGGTCAGAAGGTGTTGATTAATTTTCTAAAACTGCAGCTTGGACAGTAGATTAAGCTGAAAGGTTTATATTACATGATTGATCTTGTGTAAAAATGTACACATTTATAAGGTGGGAACACTACATATGGCTCCCTCTGAGTAATGAATGAGTAATGGCAAGGCCAATCCTTTTGCTTTTGTTATACACTGAAGACATTTGGGTTTGAGATCAAAAGATGAATATGAGATGAAAGATCTGAATGTTACCTTTCATTTCTTGACTGATACACTGACATCACCGAACTGTCACGTTCTTCTTTTGTGATGCATTTCCAGGATTGTACCACAGCCGCTTTCAGTTGTTTGTTTTATGGATTTCTCCCTTCAGTCTCCTCTTCAGGAGGTGAAATGCGTGGGCAGTTAAGGTCTGGTGATTGATATTTTTTATCTGGAAAAAATATCTTCACAGGGGAAACTCCGAGTTCAAATCCAAAGTAGATATTCAGAGCTATTAATTGCTTAAACAATCAATCTAACAGGGCACACCTGGGCAACAAGGAACACCAGTCATATGTTGTAATATTTCTGATAACTTGAAAAAATGGGTTAGTTCAAACAACGATTGGTTGTTTGATGATATATCGTCTCATATTCATCTTTGACGTCAAACCCAAATGTTTGCTGTGAATCTCTAGAGTCAACACTTTATAACAGTTAGAGGCAAAGTTGTGGGGATTCTAAAGCTTGGGAATTCTTAAGAATTTGCACTCCTGGATTTGCACAGTGGGATGTACAGATCCTCAGTCTACTCTATCTTGTGTGCAAAGTTGGTTCTAAACTTCAGAACTGTTAACAGGCAGTTGTGTCCATTATTAACAGTGATTATGGACATCAGTTTACTTGGGTCCAAATATTCATTCTGCTAGTAAATAGTCATGTTTAATGTTTAAATTAATTATTTTTATGCGTTATTATCACCAAGTTTATGTCTGTAAAGTAAAGCTACTGGAAAACTGCCTATTTCACTCAGTTTAGTACATCAAACTATGTATATTCAGGATGGAAAACTAAATCACAATTAATTTTCTGCTAATTAGAAGGAGCATATATTAGAGCTATTTTCATACCCTGACTGTATGTTTCATCTTCATTATCCTCCTTTTTATTTACACTTCTCCTACTCACTAAGGCCACGAATTTCCTATTTGTGCGTAAGCCGTTTTCTATTATTAGTTATTCAGTTATTCGCTTATTCGCTACGCACTCTCACCCTGCCCACCATGTGCAAGTTCAGCATTAAGGCAGCCTCATGAGTAAAGGCGTGATTTATTTAAAATAGATAAAATAAATATTTAAACGCTAAAGGGGGAGCTTAGCTATAGTAAGGATCACCTCAAAGGAAGGAATTCATTTCTTTGTAGAAATGTTCACTTCTTTGTAGGCCTATGATATAAACAAAAAAATAAATAAAATGAATACATACGAAACCATGTGTGCCGGGCCTTTGTACAGTATATAAAGACATGTTTGACGTGTGGAGATACATTAATTAAAATGCAATTTGATGAGGACCAGTAAGTACAGAGCCCTGCTTCTGACACCAAAAGAAAAAAATATTAAAACAATTAGTTCTCTTCTCTCTTGGTCTTCCATGATGTTTTCTATTCCTCCTTGCCATCCTCTGTTTTCTGCTGCCTGAGACACTCTTTCATCAGTTCATTCCTTGTGGGCCATCTTTCATTCTGGATACTGGCTGTGACACTCACTAATCCTCTCCCCCCTTCTATCCATTGTGCATAGAGTCTCAGGGAGCTGGACTTTGGGTTGAACCCTCCATGCATTGTGAGGAGTTTCACATAAATATATTTATTTATTTATTTTTCCATGACAGAATGCGCATAAATGGTATTTACATAAGAAACGCACAAATTTTTTACTTGCTCCACCCAAATCACGTAAGTGCATTCAGGGCACATGAGTCACAGACATAAGTGAAGGGGAAAATACACATAGACTGAAAACGACAGAGCTGTGCACTTTTTTGACTTATGGGCACGGGAGAATCGGGCCCTAATTGATTTCTGAATGAATTAAAGTGAATTAAACTTGCATTATGGAGCAATGTGCTAAAAGGTACTGGGACTGCTGGAAATTACTATAGCTTAAAACTTTAGCCCTCATTTGTCAAGGCTTTAGTCTTGTATCAAAAGGTCACTCATCAAGAGTCAAGCAGCAGGCAATGGATCATTTCCTTCCAAATTAATTTTGGGGCAAAACGACTGTAATGCATAGTTGAAAATGTAATTTTATCAGCAAGGTTTATTTTAGTGATGTTTTTGTGAAATTTGATTCTGTCAACTTCCTGGTTTTCAATCTGTTAAAGAATGTTAAACACAGGAAGAGAACTCTTCTTCAGGCAGCTCGTTCTAACACCAAGCATTGGGATTAGTCATGTGATCGGAAAATCAGTAAAACATATAGTATACTGTGTAAATGATGCAGTATAATAATAAAAAAAAAATGTAGCACATAATCTTTTAGCGCTTATCAATTTCCACACCTATCTTGGACCACAACTATGGTGCAAAACTGTACTTCCAACCAGATTTCATTATGCATAAGGTTGATAACTTTCCTGAATTTTTACCAGCTTGTGAGAACATTTTTTGCATTTGCATTTTTGTGCAATAGTGCTACCAGTTTTGAAGGCTGAAGAGTAGCTTTTTATAAAAAAGAGTCTGCTTGCTACATAGGATGAAATTTGTTACCACAACATTGTATTGGCATTTCTTTGTGGACCACTGTGTTGTTGCAATATTAGCTAGAACATGCCTCTGTAACATGTTATAAAGCCCCTGCTAGCTCAAAAGCTTGTAACTAAAAGTCATTTTATTTGCCAAAGTTGCCCAACGCTGAAATGCAGTTGGTTGGACATTGTTTACTTGAATTGTTAAGTTAAGGCCCCTTTTCTATTAAGAGTTGTACTTATTTCTTAATGACAGTGGCACTGGTGTGTTTCCCCTCTGCATTCTAATCAATAGCTCTATTCTCAAAGAGTACTGAAAAATATAGCAAAACAAAAAAAGAAATCGATATTGAATCTGGAGCAGACATTTTCAGGAATTATGTGCTATATTGAGTTTCAGAACTGGCGATCTAAAATTATTATTATTATTATTATTATTATTATTATTATTATTATTATTATTATTATTATTATTATTTTCCCTTGCTCACCTAAAGTGCTACAAGCAGATCCATCTTGAGTGTTAATGGTAGCTGGTAGAATGAAAGATACACTCCACCTTTTGAATCAGAGGGGAGAAGTCAGAGCTCTCACCAGGCATTAGAGAGATGATTAATTTGTCACTGTTGAGAACTGTGGGCTGCCTTCGCTATAATAGGCTGGGTTCTCTCTCTCTCTCTCTCTCTCGCGCTCTCTCTTTATCCCTCTCTTATTGTGTCATTGTCAGACTGTGAATAAAATTGAAATTTAGAAGGCCAGTTTTTGTGGCCAGGTTGGCATGCTCTTTCTTTTTTATCTAGGCTAATGAATTTGTCTGAAGAGAGACAGTTCTTACTTCCTACAGCAAAATAATCTTTCTGAAGACACACATGTATATATCTGCAGAATAACATGCAGGAAGAAAAAAAATGTAGCTGGGGTAAATGTATAAGTATTATATTTTGGATCTTAGCAAGGTAAAGCTATGGGAGCAGCCTCTCTATGGGTGTGGTTGGTGAATGCTGTAACAGGGAAAGGAGTTTGTGAGAAGAAGGTGAGGGATCTTGTGTGTACTCGAGTGTGTTCCTTCCACTGCGTGTGCGTGCACGTGTTCTAGCGAGGGGCAGCGCATGAGAAGGTGAAACGGAAAACTTTTAGTTGCAGTCTATTGGTTTTGAGATCGGTAGCCATTCCTGGAAATTAAAACCATTCCTGGGTTTCCTGGGTTCTTCTTGTACCCTCATGAACTGTCACAATGGTGTCAAAACCTGGCAAAAAAAAATTGACAGCATCCAGGTGCTTCTGGCCTAAAAGCTTGTGGAGGCATCGCATCCAAGCCCTGCTGACCAGCTTGCCACCTGCTAGACAGCTACTCTATGGTGCTGTCAAGAAGGCCATACTAAAGCATGTGGGGCTGACACCCATGCAGCATCGCTGTTGTTTCTGGGAGATGACACTATGGGAGGGGGATAAGTTGTTTACATTCGTGCAGAGAGTGTCTGCAAAAGGTGGCTGCGGTTAGACCAGAGGGAGATGGAGAGATTGCTGAAGCACCCGACACACTCTTTAACACGATTCAACTTGCTAACTTCCCTCACCTTTTCCCCCAAACTCCCTCCCCATTACAGCCTCCACTAAACTGCACTCCACCGGCCACAACCTCCTATTAGAACCTGTTTAGAGCACATTATTTCTTGAATTCTGAATAATTATTTCATAGCGCCACCACATGCAATATCATCACTTATTTTGATATTTTATCTTATTATATCAATTTTCTGCTTAACCAGCACTAAAAACCTTTTCTGTATTTAGGGAATTTTTAGATTTTACTCCGCATTCACGTTCCGGTAAACGTAACAATCACAATCACAATCCCAAAACAAAAGTTTACACTTCGGAGAAAAATGCATATCGAAGTTGTCATCTCAAGCGGTGTGAACTGTAAAAAGTTAAGTGTCCAACAAAATGAACGCTGTGAGCTGCTTAAGCTCAGCTCTACCTCGCCTTTATTAGAGTATGACATTCTGTAATCCTGATAGATGAACTCTTCAGTACATAGACAGCCTGTCCCTTTGACAGAAACAAGGTTTACATTAGATGTGGAAAAATGCAGTGAACTCTTTAGTGTTTAAAAGCATGACAGTGGCAGAAGCACTTAACCAGAACAGAGCGGTCCGGCTGAAGCTAACAAGCAGACATGAAAGACATCTTGCAAAAGAATTCTTGACACCACAGATAGCCAAGCTTACCTGTTTTCCCATCTCACACTCAGATCCGTGCACTCTCTCATATCTAATCAGATCCGGCATCTCTTGCTGGGTGCCAGGCAGAGCCGGCATGAGTGTGCACACGCAGCCACTCGGGCTGATGCTGACAGAAGTGTGAGTAAACATGTCAGCAGCTGTAGGATGAACAGGCTTGGTCTGATTAGATGGACCGCCTACTGTGGTTTAGACTATATCATTACTCAACCACATGCACAGATATTAAGTAAGAAATCGGACATGATGGATGTGCTGTTATCAGAAAAAAAGGAGGGTGGTGTGCTAAGGCCTAACGTGAAGTAGAATTACTGTTACCACCCCCAAAAATTATTTTTCAATAGCATCGTTTTCGAGAGTGTTTTATTACTACTCTTTATTACTGCATTATAGTCAATTCCCTCACCAGCCATGTTATCGAGAAACAACGTTCTCTGTCCTGCAAAGTTTCAAAATCCATTTACGTTACAAACTGGAACAGGGCTGTCACACACAAACATCTTCTCACAGAAAACATCAACATTCACCCACATTTTCAAAATCTGGTTATGTGGAGTCTTCCAATGTCAGTTTTTATTATAGAAACAATAACGAATTAGAACAAGCTCATTAATATAAACCTGTGATTTGCAGCTGGTATTACTGTGTTATATAAAATTAATCCACAGCTTTCGACCAATCAGTATTGAGAATTCAACATATTGAATTCATTTACTACTAACAATTGCATACTCACAGATATGACACATGTATGTAACTTCCTTTATAATTCTCATTTAGTTACCTTATGTAAAGGCTCACTACACACCTCATACACACTTTACCACAAGTGAGATTAGTGATAAGTGAAATTTCCCTCTGGCTCTTGCCTCTTCATTGCAGCAGCACTCCATTCATATTCATGCACTGACATGCTATTTATAATACACTATTCCTAAATTTGCAACTATTCTATGTGGGTCACATGAAACTCCAGGCGTGTAGAGAAATGCAAGCAAATAACAGCACATTTCATTAGAGTAGTTCCAGCTATCATACACACTACAGTCTGCCGCTATAAAATTCACATTAAGTTATAAACGGTTAAGATTGTCATGAAAACTTATTTGCCTTATGTTTTACCTTCAAGTACCTTCTCTTGGTCTTCCTTGGTCAAACAACTCAAAATGTGTCTCAAAATGTTGATTCTTCATCTCATTTCGCCAAATCCTGTTCCCAAGTTTATTCCTGATTGTAGTAGCTCAACTTTACATCACAGTTCATAGAAAGTACGCAGTAACAAGAGTCATAAAATTTAAATAAAGGAAAACAATACTGACAATCTATAAATTTACTACTAACAACAATAATAATAAGCATTCACTCAATCAGAAGTGGAATCAGTGCAATAAGTTCATGTTTGTTATGCCTTTTTTGCATAATATGATTTCTGTTTCCCATTTAAACCCTTGTGTTCACTTCATATTGCCTCTGGTCGTATAATGTTGAACTTAAGGATTAGTGATTGCGGCTTTTATTTCATCTTCATATAAGTTTACCCACACTCTCTTGTCCAGATTGCTGTGGTTTTGTTTTAAGGTCACACTGTTTTTATGTGGACAATTAAGACCAGGAAATTTAGCACCCCATCTTAGCCAGCTATTCATGAAGATTCAAGATTTTAACCACTAACACTGAAGGAACCAGCACTGAAAATGTGACCATGTGACCAACAGACCATACTACAGAAATATTCCCGCTGTAAAATCCTGCGTGATCTGGTTAGTAAATATAGACAACATGCACCAGAAGGATGTAGAACCATTTTAACTTACCAGAATCCTCTAAAAATATCCTAAATTTAGAATAATCCTAATGGTGGCTTAACTTCTGTTTTTTACTTATAAAATTAGCAGAATACATCATTTGCTTACTTACATCAACCAGCATAACAGCATTAAAGTTGTTAATATAGCAACCCGTAGACGATTCATGATCTAAATGCTTGTAAAAGCTGACCAAAATTATGGGATGTGTTTTGGGATGTTGTGCAAACAGGGTATGAGTGTAGGACTGTCCACAAGAGCAGAAAATGAATAAGTGCAGAAGCTCCAAACTTGTGTAAAAAAAGTGATGATGGTAAAGGTAGATGTGAAGGTTCTGGGTTAGCCACCGCTTTCTTACAACTTCATTTGTATGAAAGGCAACAAAATTGTCCGCTTTCATCATAATGACTAAATCAGGTCTGCATGAAGCATCACTGAAAAGGGGCTGTGTTCCTGCATTGAAGCCACGCTGCAATTTCTGTACCATAAAGTGTTCAGAATTTCATAAACCATTGAGGGAGGTGATTGAAATCATTTTTCTTGCTTTGCATTCATGGAAAAATAGATATGTGACTGGTATGGCAATGCACACAATATCTCAAGCCTCTTGGTAGTTAAATGCAATCTTTGTACACTGTAGAAAGACATTTCTTTCCTCTCAGTTTGGTTAGAAAAGACATGTTACACCATGAGTACAAGTACGAATGGGAATAAAAATATAAGTAAGAATGAGTGGCTTCAATTTTATATATAGCAATATTCACAGATCATCCATAACAATAAAACCATGTCCCAAATATTGTGTAGGTTCTTCTTGTGCCTCCAAAACAGCTCTGACCCATCAAGGCATAGACTCCACAGACCTCTGAAGGTGTGCTGGGATATCAAGCACCAAGACATTACCAGCAGATCCTTTAAGTCCTGCGGGTTGAATCAGACTTATTTGCCCAGCGAATTCCACAGATGCTCGATTGGATTGAGATCTGTGGAATTTAGAGGCCAAGCCACCACCTCGAACACTTAGTCATGTTCCTCAAACCGTTCCTGAGCAATTTTTGCAGAGTGGCAGGGCACATTATGCTGCTGAAAGAAGCCACAGCCATTAGCGAATAAAGGAGTGTGTATGGTCTGCAACAATGTTTAGGTAGGAATGCCACACGAATGCCAGGACCCAAGGTTTCCCCGCAGAACATTACCCAGAACATCACACTGCCTCCTTCTTCCATTGCTCCATGGTGAATATCTGATGCTCATTTGCCCATTGTAGGCACTTTTGGTGGTGGACAGGGGTCAGCATGGGCACTCTGCCTGGTCTGCGGCCACACAGCCCCATACACAGAAAGCTGCGATGCATCCTGTGTTCTGACACATTTTATCATAGACAGCATTAACTTTGTCAACAGTCTGTGTTACAGTAGCTCTTCTGTGGAATTGAACCTGACAGGCTAGCCTTCGCTTCCCATGCACTTCAGTGAATTTTGGGTGCCCATGATCCTGTTGCTGGTTCACTGGTTGTCCTTCTTTGGCTCTCTATTGGGACATACTAACTGCTGCATACTGGGAACACCCCCAAGACCTGCCATATTGAAGATGCTCTGACCCAGTCGTCTAGCCAGCACAATTTTAAATCAACTTTGAGAACTGACTGTTCATTTGCTGCTTAATATCCCACCCCTTGACAGGTCCCATTGTAATCAGTGTTGTTCACTTTACCTGTCAGTGGTTTTAATGTTATAACTGATTCATGTATATATATATATATATATATATGCCATTTTCTGGTGACTTTCTCTTTCTCTTTGCCTCTCTCTGTCTGTGCTTCGCACTCTTTTATTCTCACTCTCACTCTTGAAACACTATCCAGTTGAGATAAAATGTTTTCTTGCAGAGTATGATTGAGACGAGAAGAATTTATTTAGCGTTATCATATGTATTGTTTTCATTTGCTCTTTCTGTCTCTTTCCATTTTATCTATCTCTCCCACTCCGTCTTGTGCTGCCTCTCACCTCTCTTGTCAGTTTGGAATTCTCGGCTATGGCTTTCTTTGATGCTTCTCTATTTTTATGCATATCAGCAAAGGAGATTAAAGTCCAAAACACCTTTCTTTATACTTGCTGTGTGTGTGCGCTGTCTGTGTGTGTCTGCTGTGCCTGAGAATAAAGGTGAGTTGAGTTGGTAAGAGAGAGGATGCATGCGAAAACGCATGTATTTTGCTGCCTGCAGTACAAAATAGCATAATGGCAGTGCACTAGCTGATTCATTTGTACTCTAGCCAGACTTGCATTGTGTTCAGGAAAGTGAGCCGTGCCAGGACTAATCTCCTCTTCGTTGTGCAGGATGGTATTAATATAGTCAGCCTGCTGATGAAGGACACACATGCTCTCTCTCTCTCTCTCTCTCTCTCTCTCTCTCTCTCACACACACACACACACTCTCACACACTACTGTCTGTGAATCACAATTATCTGCATTTGGTGGTACTATGAAATTGTTACTTATGAACCAGTTTTACAGGTTACAGTCCAGCTTCCCCCACAGGGTGGCATTTCTCGTGGCATATGTGCAAGAATTTGCATAAGCTGACTTGTATGAAAAGATACAAATAGCTAAACATTTCTGGGCAGAATTAGTGCTTGTAGAATTTCCAGAACTTTAATAAATCACTTATGAATTTAACAAAATTTCACAACAAACAAATGAGCATTGTTATGGTTTCATCTTCAATTCCTAAGCCGTTCATCTTATTTCATTTATCAGTTAAATGGACTAATCAATCTGTATCCAATCTGATCCTACAATGTACAGCAAGTGAAAGGAAATCCCTAGGATTACTTTGGATAACTCTGCCTCGAAAATCAGCAAGTGGCTACTCTGTCCAAATTGAAGTTGACTATTTTCCTATTTTCTATTTCTACCACAGCAACTTGCCAACAGTTGCAATTTTCTAGTAATTTAAGAAAGCTATGTCAATCCATTTGCTGTTACTTTTAATGTTTTTGGATGTCTGTGAAACAAATGAGCTGATCACTTGTGTTATAAGAGCTCTAAAAAGCCATTGCCTTACCAGCCTTTCTTTTTTTCTCTTGAAGTCACTAAGACAAATAAAAAGCTTGTCATGAGAAAACGGGAAGCACAAATTCCTCCATGCTGAAGACTTGGCGGAAAACATGGAGCATTCCTGTGAATATAGTAGCTACTGTAAATATGATAACCTATTGTTATAGAAAAATAATAAACATGTTCTGACCAACCAGAATTGAGAATTCAAAAACTTTGGTATAAATGATAATCAACGCTGTGTATAAATCTACAGCTGCTCTAATTCTTAACACCCTGGGTGAAACCGAGGAGGCCGTCATTCTCCAACCAGGACATTTTAATGATAGACCTATTAACCAGGTTTAAAATGAAATGCACAAATAAGTGTGGCTTGTCCGGCTTGTGTGCTGCTATTGGCATTATGGGTTTCCAGAAGTCTTGATGAGACTGGTAATGAAAGCTTTTAAAAAGATTAAGGCTATAGCTTAGAGAAATGAAGCATGGACTCTTCCTCTTCTGCGCTCTCTCTCTCTCTCTCACATTCAGGGACAGCAAGAGAAGTAGTTATTGAAGACAAAGGGTGTGTTGTAAATGCTACTTTTTGAAAAGGTTTTTTTTAGAATCAGGTCTAGCAAGTATATTTGAAAAGCAAAATGCATGCTGTCAGGGGCTGTATACAATGGGAGTAAATAAAAAAGATGCTAGGAATTCAACTTGTTTAGTCGCTAGTTAATATACCATTTAGCAGTGTTGCGTAGTATTGTCACCAATATTGAAGCTTTTGTTCTTTTTTGTTTGTTTGTTTGTTTGTTTGTTTGTTTTAAATAAATTAAAAAAAGAATCTGGACTGACTGAGCCATAAAGCCTGCGATAGAGCACAGGAAAATATGGCGTTTAGCTATATGCTACGGATAATGACGAACACTTAAATATCAAGAAACCTTGTTAGAACATGTTTTATGCAATCAGGAATATTTTGGTTCATGTTTTAGAAAGAACACTAACTGGACAATTCTTTATTTCAAGGGCACTTTATCCTGGTCAGGGATGCAATTGAATCCAGAGCCTATCCTGTGAACACTGGCCACAAAGCATACACATTGACAAGCTAATACACACCTAGCAGTAATTCAGAGTCAACAGTGTATCTACCATCATGTTTTTGTGAGGTGGGAGGAAACTGGAGAACCCAGAGCAAGTCTACATGGACACAAGAAGGACATGTGAATCTCCACAGTACCCTGAACCAGGGATCAAAACAGGGACCCTGGAGCTGTGAGAAGGTAACCCTAATGACTGCACCACCATACTGTCAATTTTATTATAATATTTATCTAAGAAGAAAGAATTAGGTAATTCTAGATGAAAGTGTGTGTGTGTGTGTGTGTGTGTGTGTGTGTGTGTGTGTGTGTGTGTCCCACAAGAGTCAAAGAAGAATTACATGATTGCTAAAATTAAAAATGCAATACATACTGATGGAGAAACAATAATATGAACAATATCAGTTTTCTCTTTATTTTGTAAAGACACCGTTAATTTCAATGAGTGCACCATTCACAATGCATCCTGTTTGAATACTGAAATTGAAAATGTACCATTGAAAGCAAAGCTAATGACCATCAGTAAAATCTCCCAGGACAAAAATACCGCAATTTCATTCAAAAAGCATGCGTTTGAGTGCTTCAGAGATTAAAACAAGCCTATTTCCTCTGAAACAGGTTTATCATCTCTTGTCACTGTGAAACACACCTCAAACAGAGGTGGCGTAGGCTATAATTAGTCAGTATGCTTTGGCACTTAAACCTATTAACCGAAGTTGTTAGAGACAGGCATGAGGGGTTGACAGCACTATTTTCATAAAATCGACTTATTAGTAAGCAAGAGACATTCCCTATGGCCTTTCTTGCTTTTCCACTATGTTATTTCATAATTGTCCATTTTGAAAAATCGCCCTTGATTTTAGTCTCTGCAGATTGCTTAGTATGCTTACTGCACTTACTCATTCATTTATTTATTTGGGTTTTTTTTCCCCCTCCTGGCAGTATTAAATATCATTAGCTGTTCACAAAGAAAGAGCATAGCCTTCTCTCCATTCTCTGTCCCATTTACTGAATCTAGGCACTCCTATATCATTTCCCAACAACACATTGATTAAGGAGAGTTCAGGTCAAACACTCAGTGACCATTGAACTAAAGCATATGTCTCCCTGTGGATCCTGAAGAGCTAAAGCACCAGTAAACACGGTCCAGCCCTGTGACCCCCACAGTTATTCAACACCTCCCTTAAGTCACGTTAGCCTTCAACATCCTTATACTGAACACACGAGGGCCAGGAAGAGGAGGCGTACTCAGCACAACAGCTTGGATCGATCAGATCCACATTCAGCATGTTTTCACATTTGCAGCTTTGTGTGTTACAGTTATAAATTGTTATGGTTAGAGTGGGATGGGATTAACAGCTGTAGCCTTTCCCAATCCTTCACTTGTTTGAAATCCTCTGAAATTCTTTCAAATTTTTCACAAGGTTGGGTTGTCACACCCAGTAGGCTACTTGGCAGAGTGTGCTGATGCTGATTATAAGGAAAATCTTCCCTGATCTCAAATCGAATTTGTAGGAATTTTAATAAGCAAGAGCTGGATTTCATGTGAATTAAGATTTCATTCATTTGTACAACTGTGTGATCACGAGGACTAAGAAGCTAGCTTTGCATAATACACAATGTTGTATTTTGTGGCGATACACTTTTAATTAATAGAAATGAATATAAACGTGACATACTTAGATGGTTGGCACTGATGCCTCACAGCAAGAACGTTCTGGGTTTGAACCTGCCAGCTGACTGGGGCCTGTGTAAGCGGTTTGCCGTGTGCACGTGTGGGTTTCTTACCGGGGCTCTGGTTTCCTCTCACAGTCCAAAGACATGCAGATTAGGTTAACTGGCTACTCTAAATTGTCCATAGGTGTGAATGTGTTGTTTGTCTCTGTGTTAGCCCTGCGACAGGTTGGCGACCTGCCCGGCGTGTACCCCGCCTCTCACCCAAAGTCAGCTGGGATTGGCTCCAGATTCACCAGTAACCACCTTAACAGATCAGCAGTATAGATAATGAATGGATGAAACACTTACACCCTGCTGAAGTCGTAGCTTAAGAAGTATGTCCACTGCTAGCAATCTAGGTCTCCAAAATGTCTGTACAATCACTTTA
The DNA here is from genome assembly GCA_030068355.1 of Notoglanidium maculatum. NCBI lineage: Eukaryota > Metazoa > Chordata > Actinopteri > Siluriformes > Auchenoglanididae > Notoglanidium > Notoglanidium maculatum. Next base: position 26,556,545 of record JAQQZX010000039.1, read on the forward strand.
CACACAGTACATGTAATACTATAACCAAGTACCATTAAATCAGGGCAATACTATCATTTGAGAAGCCATCTCTTCTGGTTGTTTTGGATAAAGCTTGTTAAAATATCCTTGTAGGTTAGTGGCTGAGCTCTCTTAATTCGAAACTCATCAGCATGCTTCCTCGTTCATGTACCTTTACTTGGTTGATTTGCGATGTGGGATTACACACAAAAGAGCCTGCCAACATTGCTATACCATGTAATCAAGAAAGGGGACTTGGCATTATTCTCAGGGTGCAACAAAGCAGCTTTGACAGTGAAGGCTCCCATAATGTGTGTGTGCATGAATGTGTTAGTAGAAGTGTAACATTTATCATCTCTGACAGATGCGATTGAAGAAAATAAATTGTTTCAAGAGACAGGTGACATTAAAAAACTTAAGACATGAATAAATCAGAAACTTGTATAAAGAAGATAAAGTAACACTTAAAAAAGACTACTAAGCAAGCATTAAATATTTAATTATGTAACAGAATAAAATAATTACATTCCATCGTAATAATAAATAATGAATGCAACAGTAATAACGAAGAAGAAGAAAAAAATCATGTTCAGTAACAGCTTTATTCTGGTCAGGGTCACGGAGTCTATTCCAGAAAACACTGGTCTCAAACTGGGAGAACTCACCCCAGGATGCCAGATCATCACAGGACACCATTCACACCTAGAAGCAATTTAACATTGCCATTCCAACTATCTGCATGTTTTTGGACAGTAGGAGGAAATCCAGAGCACGCAGTGTAAACAGGGAGAACGTGAAACTTCACACACATTAACCCAAGCTCAGGATTGAACCCATGTCCCTGGAGCACAACACAGCCAATCATCATCATCATCATCTTCACCTATGTTAAGCTCTTTGTGCTTGTGTTAGTCTACTGGCACTTTAAAGGCATCTAGTTTTGCATTGGAATTTTTTCTAATCTTCTAAGAAGGTGTTCCCATATTTTAATTCTTTTCAGCTTTGTTTCACTTTGAATTCTGGGGTTCTTAATGTTGTTCAATTCAAGCAGAGATTTACAAAAGAAAGGTTGAACATTGCCATTCATTGACCAGGAATCATACCTCAGGCAAAGCATGGCAGGTGAAAAATCCACTGAACCACCAGTATAAAGACGGGGCCTTTGGAAGCAAAACAGTATGCAATGTGACCATCTAATTGTTGTCTACAGAAAGAAAATATAACAAAACTACTTTAATGTGCAACTACAACAACCAAGGTAAGTGTTGTGTCAACTTGTGTATTAGAGTTGTGTTTAGTTATTAGTTATTGTCATTTGTGAATGACTTTTTATAGCTGCTATAATGTAATTGATAACAGGAACAAACTTGTTTTGTAGACGTCCCACAGCATTAAATGTAATCTGTAAACTGATAAAAAGTCGCTCTTTTATAGGAAAGTAATCAACTTTACCAGTCATTGAGTATTCTGACTGCACACCCCATCATGTTTCATTCTTAGCAATGTTGAAATCTGAAACACATAGCAAGGGGGTATTTCTGTTTAGTGATTGTTTAGTGAATACTAATGTGCATGAATCCTAATTGGCTTATAGTTGTCTTTTCTAGTGACGCCATCCATTTATTATCTATACCACTTATCCATTAAAGATCATGGGGAAGCTGGAGCCAATCCCAGCTGACTTCAGGCTAAAGGCGGGATACACCCTGGGCGGGTTGCCAGTTTGTCGCAGGGCTTTCTAGTGACTCATTATTTTTTTTGTCATTTTCATAGGTTTAGACAACACATTCTTTGAAGTTTTCTTGTTAGAATGGGTCCTAATAAGAACTCTTCTATCAAGCACCGGAGTTACAGATTATGTCTCTTTTTCCTTCTCCATGCTAATTGCTTTCCCGGCCCTTTCTTGTCCTCTAGCTTTCTCCCATATTGCACACAATAAGAGATCATATTCTTCATCCCCCCCACCCATCTCTCTCTCTCTCTGACACACACATACATTAGATGGGTGCTGTCTGGAGTTTACAGACCTACAGCGCACTGCAAAATCCATCCAGAAACATCATCCCTCTACTGTATGTCGAAAAAGAAGAAGAGCCATTGACCACCACCGGGTGAATGTTTAGTTCTCCTCTCCTGCATCTGCCTTGCTGTGATAAATGAGGTGAAATGTGAGCAAGGTATAACAAGCACTGCAGCAGGAAGGCAATATACAGAGAGGCAAGACAAGTAGCACACAGAAAGAGAGATACAGAAGAGTATTAGTACAGAATTGAACAGCGTTATAGAGACAGACAGAAGGGAGAGATAGTAAGTAAATTAGAGTCAGATAGTGCTGACACCTGAAATCAGGCTGACAGAGAAGGTTAGCGCACTGGGAAAATCAAGTGCCAATCGGAGTGAATGTATCCTCATCCCTTAAGCTAGATGTCTTGTACTTGCCAGTGTGCATATGGACTCAGCCTGCATGAAGCAGACATCCTCACTGATCTAATGAACGCTGACAGGCTTGATAGTTCTGCTGTGATTTGTACATTGTGCAGCCATTGGCTATAAAGACGCCTGTTAACTGCATAAAGGGTTTTTACGGATGTCTTGAAAGGCCAGTTCATAACAGAAGCGTCATACTCCAACCCTGAAGACATTTTGCATGCTCTTGCACATACGCTTAACAATCCTGATGTTCCCACAGAAAGTCAATCCCTTCCAGTTATTCCTGTTTTAAATTTCTATACCACAGTACTGATGAATTCTTAATTTAGATAATTTAGGTCAGATGGTGCTGATTAAGTCTGTATCACAACAGAGGTGAGAGTACTACTGGCTGCAAGGCAAATCACGACTGGAAGATGACATTTATTTAACAATTATGGAAGGAGATTCCAGTGTCAGGACTTTGTAACAGGCAGGAAAGTCTTCAGGAAAAAATTTGCACTTAACATGAAGTTGATTTTGGATCAGGCTGCATCACCCCACCTAGAATTGATGATTTTGCTATAACACCTCATTTCCAAGTGTTTTATTCCTTACTTAACTTAATTCCAACTATGAAATCCGGTTAAAAAGTATTCTAGTCAAGAAGCGTTCTTATTATATACAGTATTGACAGTATATTACAGCCTGTTGCACCAAACCTGTATCATTATACTGACCATGTGTTGCTAAACAACAGCAATGGCCGTGTTAATCCAAGTCATCTTGAATTGTAACCAATAAAATTCATTTCACTGACTAGACTTTATAACCTTATTTAAAGAATAAATAAATGTAGCCAATATACATCTTTTGAAATACTGTTACTCTTGCCTGTGATGTCACAAACTACACCTCCCATGATCCTCTGTCCACGACCTCATCACATGAATTCCAGTCAAACACCTATTCCCTCACAGTTGCCTGATTAATAATGGAAGACACCTGGTCACACATAGTGCCATAAATAACCCAGTTTGCCAAACACACTTTGTGAAGTCCTTCATTCTTACTTGGAGAATATACCACTGGAATTTTGGTATCACTACCGCCCCTTCTGCCTGTACTCGAGGTCTGTATTATAAATTACTTTGATATAAAAACCTTTTGGGTACTAGCCCAAAACCTCACCCATTGAGGTTTAACTGCTCCAAGTTGAATGTGAAATTGACTGAGGCATGAATTAGGGCAATCTTTTGGGTGCTGAAAGAAGGAGACAGGAAGTGAGTGAAGTGGTGAATGATGAGCATGCATGTTGGAGTGTTTGGGGAAGACACTGAGCTTTCATCTCTGCTTTGCTCAAAGGCAGCAGATTATCCAAAGTCTGCCAGAAGCACAAAAACTATTTGTTCCCAGTGAAAGAGGCTCTTTGTGCATAAAGAAGGGACTAACGTAAGGTCTCCCAGCTTCTCCTTCCCTTTTAGTCCTCTATTTCTGAAAATGCTGATCAGAATGCTTGTTTTAATATCTGCCACTGCATGTTTCGCTGGTCATGGTGATCATCAACCTAGCCATGTAGCATTCTGACCTCTCAACTTTTTATTATTAGTGACAACTTGGTAAAGGTCATAAATGGCTTCCTTCAGAATCAGTGCTTTAAAATAAAAGGCAGATGCTGTTTTGTGACCTGATCATGAAAGAGCTTAAAGATTCAAAACCACAACTCTCATCATGTGACCCAAAAGAGCCTAATTACAAGAATTATGTGGTGTAACCAAAAAGTGTTTACCCTGTTGTGTGGAGACTGTGAGTTTAAATCCGAAAGGTGATTAATCGTTTAAACTTTAACTTTTTAGCCTGCTAGAAAGAACATTAAGGACATTTGGAAAAGTTACTTTAATCCTAAATGCCAGTATTCTGCCTTTTGTTATAGATTTTGACCGTGACTTTTGAATAAACTCTAATGAGGCAACCTGGAACATATATTCAACTACCTCAGCCCCTTGTGTTTTACATGGAGCAAACGCAAGACCAAAAGGCACAGAAACTACACATGTATAGTATTTAAACTACAAGATAACCAAGGTAAGCACTGACTATTCTCCTGTATTGCTGTAATCTTATTTATGAAGCTGGTCTCAGATTGATTCCCATTTAACTATGTAGGAGTAGATCACATTACACCAAGTGGACGTGATTATTTAGTTATCAGAGAATTTGTACTACAGTTCAGCAATATCTGGTGGCGGCATGATGCAGAGCATTTTGTACATGCGAGGGTTAGCCAGTCAATAATGATGTTAATAATTCTACAATATAGTCCAGTAAACAGCCAGTTTCTTGTTAAAGGATGGTGACATAATAGGTAAGAATTAAAAATGGAAGGTATTTTTATAATTTGAAGTCAAACCGACATTTTAGTGGAGAAAAATACTGCTGAATATGCAGTTAAACTGGGTTGATTTTTATGTTTTTTTAAACATCATCTATGGGTCCCATCACACAATAAGGCATCTAAGTTCTTGCTCCAGCTAAGAAATTAGATCACCTCAAAATGTTTACGTATTGTATAAAATTTCTAAATGATGGTCAGTATTCTTTACAGTCTAGTCTCAGAAACAATGTGACATGCCCCTTATGTAATGCACCTGTTAATTTAACCACATACCAGTCTCCATCCTTCCCTGTTTTAAAAAAAAAAAAAAGACTGCACCGCTTTTGGAAACTAGCAACATGTTGTTCACACTTTACTTTCTTGCCACAGTAATAATGCAATTATCGAAAAAATGCTGTGCTCCAGGCACTTCTTTCAGTGGTGCTACTCAAAGTAAATAGAGTATTGTAGTTAGCTTTTAGAACAGGCATGTAAAATTTTGATTATCATCCAGATGTTATATGCCACAGTATATAATTTGAAAGTGTGGGAGTGGGTGTGTTTTAGAAGTTACTACCATTTTTACTGCAAAATGCTGCAAATTCACAAAATCTTTTTGAGGATCAGTGGGACATGCTTGTGTACATGCTCATCTGATTTAAATAGTCCAGCCTGTGTAGACCTGGAACCTGGAGTCCAGCTTTAGCTGAGCATGTAAACTTTTACAGTAGCCTGGTTTCCATTGCAGTTTTGCAAAATATTATTTATCGAATCGTCCGGAAAAACCACCTCATGCTAGCTTATAAATCTTACAATGGTATTTGAGTTTGTCAAAATTCATGTTTTTCCATTACTCAGTTTTTTTTTGTTTTTTTTTAGTTCGCAATTTTAAATAGTGCATTTTGTAGGTTGATGGAAACATAGCTAGTGTGACATCTAATTCTAATAAACCATGCGTACACAGTTTGTGAGATTTCAAGCTGTTCCGTCGGTGTAGCAAGTGCTCACGTGTGCATTCCTGGGTGTAGCGCTTTGGCAGGGTGCCTGATTCTGATGCACTCCAAGTTCATCATCTTCATCCTCCTTCTGCTGATACTTACTCCCTAACTCGAATTAATCTCAGCTTCACTTACTCACCTTCATCCCGAGCTCTCTCATAGACACCAGAATCAAAATGTATACGAAAATGAAAAGGTTGCCAATACACTTTTATAATATTTATTATTGTAATTATTTTTAACGATTTAATGCAACTATTCCGGTGGTACAAGGAAATGTCTTACAGTACAGGGCTTTATAAAACACTAGCAAAATCTCTTTTGTTATTTATCTATAACTGACCCAAGGTATTCAGATATTGGACCTCACTACATTTAAACAAACCCGCTCTGGATAAGGGCGTCTGCCGACTGCTGTAAATGTAAATCTCATCTTTCCTTAATCACTGTTTAAAAGCTGGGTCTTAAAATTGGGTATCAAAGCTTGGAGTGCCTCAGTGTGTTCGATACATTGATCGTCCAAGCATACACTTACCTGTACACCTGCTCATTTATGCAGTTACCCATTCAGTCAATCATGTAGCACCAGCGAAATGCACACAATCTTGCGCTTTCTGGTACATTAACAATGGCAGGGTTATTTAAACCAGATGGGCTGGTTTGAGTATTTCACAAACTGCTGATCTCCTGGGATTTTAGACACAACAGTCTTTAGAGTTTACACAGAATGCTGATTTCTCCCATTCTGCTATTTGATGTGAATGTTATCTGAAGCTTTTGAGCTGTAGCTGCATTATTTGTTTATTTATTTATTTTTGCGTTGTGCTGCTGCCACATGATTGGCCGATTGCATGAATGTATAGGTATTGCCGATAAAATGGACGGTGAGTGCAAACCAAGTATTTTTTTATATTTAAAAAAGTCTGTTGGACTTTACTGAATTTCAGCACTCTATCAGATCATTGGTAATGCATTGAACAGCATCTCATTATATGCTATCTTGCCTGTACTGCTATATGGGAATTCAGAAATATTTTCTCATTAAAATGAACCAAGATCACTGAAGTTCACAGCCATTACTTACAATAAGGTATAGTGCAGTTAATGTATCCTGATTCTTGATAAACCTTTTGTAATTTACACTTCCTCATGGTGTCCTTCGCTCACATGGTTTTAACACAGTTCTGTGATCAGTGACAAACAGAACCAGTACCTTTTTTCATTTACTCCTTCATTTATGGATGATTCCTTGATATTCAGCAGATCCATCAAGGGCGCAGTGATTCTGATTGATTGTTGATTTTTCTTTTTTTAATGGAAAAGCAGCTTGGGTAGTAGTTCTGGCTTCAAGGCCATACACCTTGTGTGCTGCTTTGAAATGGAAATTGTATCAGATCGCAATGCCAACTGCATCTACAGTTCTATTGACGCAAAACAGTACTTAATATGGAAATTAGAATTTAATGGGAAATGGGGACATGTTTTGTATGGCTGAATTGTGCCTTCTCAGAAAGACCAAAATATTTACTGTGTTCCTCAGTGTATGTCCACTTATGCAATGTAACTTGTCTCATATAAGCCCCATTTTGTATCTTAATCCAGAAGATGTGCCTGTACATGGCATCGTTCCGTGTAAGTAAGGAGTCGTTGTTTAGACAAAATGTCCTCTCATCTTCTCCAAAATGAATTGTTCAAATGTGAAATGTTGGTTAAATGGCAGTAGTCTCTCCTCCCAAACACGCAAGAGATGAACTCAATCGGCCTGATTTTCGTGCTATTGCAAGGATGAATTCATCCTCGTATAACAAGGCATTGTTCAAAACCATTGATCTTAATCTATGTTCATTTACCCAGACCAGCCATTTTGCCAAAGGGATGAAATTTCAAATTCTGTTTAGAGCGTTGTTGGTTCTTAAATCTTTCAAGTGAGAGAAGTCCAGCATTTCCTCTGAAAATGAAAAGTAAAGATACTGGACGAAATAGTGTGACCCTATGTTGACCATGTGAACAGTTTCCTTGCATAATCAAATCACTACAAATATCCAGTAAGCATATAGATTATGTATAGATTTTTAGCTCTGGTAGGACATTTGATGGATTTTCTTTCTTCAATTTCTAAAGCACTCCAGGGAAAACTGACAATAACCGTGTGCTCAGTGCCGTCTTCAGAACAGTTTTGTATCTATTGTCAACAAAGGTGAAAAGCTTAGGTGGAACCAATGCAGTTCAAAACCTTCGGAGGAACCAGATTCAAAAAGGAACCCATCCTCATCACTTCTCTTCTATACATGTGTACTATAGACTCGAGCAGTGCTAAGTGCTGCAAGGGAATTGAGTATGAGTCATTTGTGATAGGTTTAGAGTTGTAAATTTACGTTTGTCATATCGAAGTCATTGCCTGTTCAACGATTAACATTCGACAAGATATTTTCTTGTTCTTCAGATCCTACGAAAAGTCAACACGCATAACTTTGTCAGGCTCATGACCTCGCCTCAGGGTGCTAGAGAAACATCAACAGGAGTACACTCCGTTCAGCCTAAAAGATAAATATGTAGCTTGATGGATTAAACATATGATCATGAATTTGTTTGCTATTATACTGGCAAGGTTAAAAGTTTACTACTGAAACAGTCCATAAAACAGAACATCAGTGTACTTCGGTGTGTTTCTGATTGGCAGGAGCAACTTTGTCTGGTGCATGATATTATAGTCTGTCTGGAGTATTAAAGTATGCATGAAAGCATGAAAGAATGACGTGGACAAGACTTACTACTGTAATAAGGACGGAGCATTTTAGAAAGACAACCATAATATTGGAGGACCAGCTAATATGTGTTTTTCCGATTTTATGAGAAATCTATCAGTGACTTTGGACCGCTCCTTCCTGTCTGCGTCTCAAGGGCCTAGTTACATGACATCCACTAGGACTGAATGAAATGCAAGAGTTTGCGCATGCAATAAGGTCAAATTGATGTATCGTTGACCTGCACTCTGCTTTCTGGTAATATGACTGTATTATTCAAGGAAAAAAGAGACTGGTGAGGGAATGGCTCTTTGTAGCTGCTATAACGTATGTGATAACAGGAAATAACTTGTTTTTCAGCCATTTCACAACATTGCATGTGACTGATACTGATTTTAAAAAGTCATTGATTATAGTTACAAATGTATCAATTAATTCATTGCTGAGGTATAGGAGGACTGAGCACTTAAGCGGATTGGAAAATAATCATCTTTAGTTATTGGAAAATAATAACGATCTGACTATTTTTCTATAACAACATGCCTTGGCCTGTTTTATAACTTCATAAATTCATGATTGGATGGTGTGTAACTGCAAGTAGGCTCAATAAAATGGAAGACGGTCTAATACATAATGTTAAAATACTATTTTTCATTTTACAAACAGTCTTGGGAAGATGTCAGCTTGTGAGCCACTCGTACGAACAATGTGAAAAACTGCGTCTAGCATTTGCGTAATCTTTTTTTTTTTTTTTTTTTTTTTTTTTTGTATGTTTTTATGTTTGAGTGAAAAGGGCATCAAAATAAGTGTGTCACATTTTCCCTCTTTTACTTTGTAAAAGAACAAAAAATGACCTCACCTTTTCAGACCGTTCAGATCTAGACTCCCGCATCTAGTTGACACTGACAATAGGACAGCGGGGCAAAAACAAGGTCAATTAATCCACAGAAGCGCATCTGTGAGGCTGTCCTTTCCACTCACTGACATGCTCTATCACTTTGTTTGACAGGAACGGCATATATTTCGAGTCATGTCATAAGCCAGCAAGGATCTGGGTCAAAAGCTAAGCTAAGAAGACTACCGTAAACCCACCTTCTCCTGTCTATCCCTGAACAGGGCTATGGTACTGTAATAGTACCGAAGAAAATTTATGTAAATGTGTAACTTGGAGAGCTCATGTGTTGATAGTCATTGCTGCATAAAAAACCTGCAGAATGTCATCCAAGAAAGCTGCTGTATTCCGTAATTGCTGCAATACTGCCAAAACCTTTTGGCAGTCAAATTTCACAAAATTACATTTCGTGTTCCAGATTTATGCTGGCAAAGAAATTTGATCGTTGAAACTTCACATAGAGTTCAGTGTCATTTATGTAATTTGTAATGTCAGCCAGTAGCCAAACGTATTCGGATGACCTTTAATGGTGCGGTTCGTACAGCAGCAGTATTGCGCCATACTTTAAAGCTATTTTTAGTGATTTTCAATATAGTTAATTTGAGACGCCAAACTCAAATAAATACAGCCCATTCCTCTCGTGTTCCTGCCAAAGCCACGGTCCTTGGCTAGAATGAGAACGTGAATGATAATGTCTCATCTTGATTTGTTGGGTGCTGGTAGTTCATGTCATTTGGTTTACTTAGGGTGACCAGACGTCCTCTTTCCCCCGGACATGTCCGCTTTTTGAGACCTGGAAATTGCGTCCGGCCGGAATTTTAGAATTGTCCGGGATTTTGAGCTGCCTAAACATTTGTCACGTCATGAGCATCTCTCATTAACTAGTTACTATCCTACACGCATATTCACTTCCACTCGCTACACGTTCTCAGCCTACCCTCATTGATTGTTCGTCTTAACCTTAAAAAAAATTCATTGGTCAGCCCCGCAGGTAGCACCAATCACTGCCATCAGCACCGGTTTCCTTGGTTACAA
>JAQQZX010000039.1:26599994-26612990 GCA_030068355.1 Notoglanidium maculatum
TCTCTCTGTCTTTCTGTGTCTCTCTCTCTCTGTATCTCTCTCTCTCTCTGTCTCTCTGTGTATCTCTCTCTCTCTGTCTCTCGCTGTCTCTCTCTGTCGCTCTCTGTCTCTCTCTGTAACTCTCTATGTATCTCTCTCTCTCTATCTGTATTTCTGTGTCTCTCTCTCTCTATCTCTGTCTCTCTGTATCGCTCTCTCTGTCTGTATTTCTCTGTGTCTCTCTCTCTCTATCTCTCTGTCTCTCAGTATCGCTCTCTCTCTCTGTCTCTCTCTCTCTGTCTGTATTTCTCTGTGTCTCTCTCTCTCTATCTCTCTGTCTCTCAGTATCGCTCTTGCTCTCTGTCTCTCTCTCTCTCTCTGTCTGTATTTCTCTGTGTCTCTCTCTCTCTGTATCTCTCTCTCTCTCTCTCTCTCTCTCTCTCTGTCTGTATTTCTCTGTGTCTCTCTCTCTCTGTATCTCTCTCTCTCTCTCTCTCTGTCTGTATTTCTCTGTGTCTCTCTATCTCTCTCTCTCTCTCTGTCTCTCTCTCTCTGTCTCTCTCTCTCTGTGTCTCTCTATCTCTCTCTCTCTCTCTCTCTCTGTATCTCTCTCTCTCGCTCTCTCTCCCTATCTGTCTCTCTGTCTCTACATGGTAACAGGCAACAATCCAGAAGTACTTGTGTTTTTTTTCCTGGCAGAATTACACCGGGTTTTCACCAAACACATTTCAGCATTGGCGTTTTGGCACAATGTGATTTGATGAAGCAGGAATGTTAGTTTCAGTGGGTGAGAAAAAGGACACAAAAGGATTTGTGCGCATCTCTCACCCCCCCCCTCTGTCTTTGCTATCCAAGTGTATGACTTGTAGTTTCCCATGTTTTACATCATCACATCCTATTTTGTGACTCACTACAGCTCTTACTTTGTTGAACAGAGCCCCTGTGTCTGGGAAAGATGATATTTTTTTTCTGGCACCAATTTTGTCTCATTGTGTGTACTCAATGGAGAGGAAAGCCTCAAATTATTAAACGAAATATAAATGAATATGAATGAACACGAAAGCTGGGCTTGCGGAGGAACCGGGCCAAACCCGATCTCGCATAATGTTGTTGGAATTCTAAGAAATGATTACGTCTGGCACTTATACAAATGAGAACATGAAACGCCGCGCCTGTTAGTATCCAGCTCCCAACTTCCTCTAAGTTCATAACGTTCCGTCCGTGTTGGCTTGGCCAATTTCCGACACGTTTTCATCTAATGTGTTAACGTGAGCAAGATTTTCCAATGACCGCGTGCTTTATTGGAATCGTATTTTTTATTTATGAAAGAACATCATAGTTTTTTTTTTTTTTATCAATTTATAGTTACATTTAATGTTGTGGAACCTCTGTGAAACAAGTTACGACTTCTGTTATAGCAGCTCTCCAGCCTGCCTCTCCTCTTTCTCTTGAAGCCGATAACAAGAGCGAAAACGCAGAAGAACGGCTTCACCTCTGTTTAATATTTGGAGCGTACACTATACAAATCCCAGAGTAAATAGTTATTAAGAAAGGATAACGTATTGCAATAAGCATGTATGGACTTGTTTTGCAACCAGACCTACTATTACACCTGCTGTTATATAAAACGTAATATTTTTTTTTCATTATATTTCGAGAGAGGGACTAGCCCCTTCCCGAGTCATTACATCATATGTTTGGTGATAAATAGTTGACGCTGTCAGAAGAAGATACATGCAACATAAATTTGCAGATATGCTCATTTGCATATGACTAATCTTCTCATGTTTTATAACTTGTTAACTGAAATATTTCACGAGAAATGTCGGGGAAGCAGCTTTCAACGTCGACAGTTTCGCATATTAATAGTTAGACCTGTGAGAATTTCCTGTCAACTTTTGACACGCTATTTTTGCTACACTGGGTATTTCTTAGCCCTAAGTAAAACTAATCAAGTACCTCAGTCTCAGTTTTATTGCAACCCCTTGCCAAATCCTTACCGATGAGGCCCGAGTAGGAGAGCAGGCAATCGGCGTAGTTCTCTTTCAGACAGCCAGAAAGGGAACGTGGCTCAGGCTGGCAGTTGGAGAAGAAATCTGCAAGACGTGACCTGAAACACAGACAAATATATGGGAAACATTTTGCCTTATTTTCTTTCTTTTTTTTTTTTTTTTTTACTGGAATACGCTGATATTCTAAGATCTGCCAAACATGCTCAGTAGGGGGGGGGCAAGTTATGGAATGTCCTGGAATTGGATCATCCTCATCCTTTCTTAAAATAATGTAGAAATACCTCTTCATAATAAATGGCCCTGTTTTCTTTCTGAATTTCTGAATCTTTTCTTTGTGGGAAATTAGCATCATAGCCATTCGGAATATTTTACATTCGGTATTTTCTTGCGCCTGGTTGAGGCATCATCGTAACAGGACAACGTGTCTTGATCCATGAAGATAAAATCTGTCTTCTTGTGTCTATAATTTTCCAAGATGTTAAAGGAATACAGCCGCATTTTCGACAAAATCTTTATCGATGTCCTAAAACTGACTACGACGTACAAGGATTTCCATACAATTCCCAGTACTAACGAAACTTGACTCGATTCTAAACGCAACGTACACTCTGTTTAAAACACACAGCTATATGATGCAAATTCAAATCTACAAACATCTAATTATAAATTATACTCTCATAATTAAATCTTTGGTACTATACCAACATGAAAGTAAGTCTAATAATAGTATAATATATAACTTTTTTTTATAATGTTTAAAATATTATTGCGATAAGATTATATGAGGTCATAAAAATAGTAAAGAAACAAAAAATCTGCCTTCTTCTGGTAGCGTTATTTTTTTTTTCCCGTGCCCCCGCTCCATCAGAGCTACACAACCTCGAGGCGTAAATATATATTATTCCTGATTAAAATACTTAAACTTACTTAAAAAAAAATTTTAAAAAACCCAGTTACGTTGAAAAACGCTGCAGTATTCCTATAACGTGTGACGTAAGGAGTTTCCAAATTGTACCGCGTTTCAGGGGATTTTCTGCGTTTTTGTCTTTTCAAGAAACCATTACATTATCAGTGTAAATCTTTCACCTTTTTTTTTTTTTTTTTTTTTTTACACAATATACCGTTATTCTGGTGTGTCGTCACACCCCTGACACATACGCAGATTTTCTAAATGATCTCCGCAGTGCTTTGTTGCTAAGCGAAGAGGAGGAGAAACTAAATTAATGTGGTGCGCAGTTGCTGTCGGCATATGGTGTGGGATTAGCGGGAGACTGAAGGTGTCGATCCATCTCCAGAAAACACAGCGAACCCCTGCGTGTTGCACATCAGACCTCCTACGGTAACCTCTGAAACTCAGATCGCTTCCAACCGTCTGTAGAAAAACATGCAGTCATGGGAGGGGAAAAAAGAGAGAGAGAAGAGTGGAGGAAAAAAGACAGAAGCTGCTTCAAGTACAAGGGGGCAGGAGTCCAAATGTCCGTGTGTGTGACGCGTGTACGTGAACACCCAGTGTGAAGGTGATCACACTTGCAGCCGCTCTAATTGAGTAGGAGTGGTAACTATCCCTCTCTTTTTTTTCTCTTCCCCCTTCAGCTTAGAGCCTTCTTGTGACACAAACAACACTTTCCGATCCCACCTCCACAGCGCCTTAATCAGTCCTTAACAAGCCACTTACAGTACTTCGGGGTGCGCTCCAGACTGCAAAATGAATTTAAGACCTCATGCTTTATTGCTACACTTCGATAATCATGGTAATTGTACTGTGTATGTTCTGTGTTTTGGGTTAATATGCACTTTATTTCCCAGCAGAAATGCAGATCGAGGATTAACGCTCGCTGTCGCTGCTGGTGATCGTGCGCAATCATGGACGCCGGGATCCTGGAAGTCTCGGCTCCCCGTGTGGGTGTTATGTTTGTTAGCACCTCTAAAGCCTCCGCTTTACACTGGCATGTGGCGTTAATGTTTGCTGCCATGGAGTATCACTCGATAGTAAGGGCCAAGACAATAATGGCAGGGATTCTCACTGAGTGTTGACTTCATTTGTTGTAAAAATCACGAAATACAGTTCCTACATCGTTGCTGTGCCACAACCATTTTCCTCAAATTAGTGGGAAGGGCGATATGGCAAAAATGTCACATCGTGATATGTAAAGACATTTCTACACTACATGATATGCAACACGTTGTTGCATTAAAAAATAAACAAACAAAATGACTTCATATGTTTGCTGCGTATAACCGGAATAATATGAGTTGTATGATTTGGGACTTTGTATAGAAACTATAAAAACGACTTTTGTAACTAACTTTTTTATAACATATATATACACACACACACACACACACACACACACACACACACACACACACACACACACACACAGAGTCAGCCAAAAAATGTGTAGACACTTCAGGAACATGTCTACCTATAAATGTCTGGAAGCTAACGGCCACCACTTTGAGCACCTCCTGTAACTGTAGAGGCCAAAGGAAACTCGTATTAATCATTCATCGTGTCTGAATAAATTTAGTATTAAAATATTTATACAAATTTTTTGTTCCAGAAGTGTGTACTTTTTTTTTTTTTTTTGGCTGACTCTGTATATGTGTGTATACACATATACACACATACTATAATGTAATATAAAAAACTAAGAGCACAGACCTCGGCCAAGGACAATAGTCGACTCTTCCATAATATGCAAATGTGTAACCGCGACCAATTTATATGTCTGGATATATTTCCAGTGGAGTCATCATATTTCTACATTGGCCGTGTTTTGTCACTATTGAACTTCACCATCACCTGCTGGACTTTAAGATGTGTGGAATTGTTCATTGCAGACTTCCACCAGACCCAAATCCTTATCTCGCAATGTTTGCGAAATGAAGCTAAATTCAGCTCCATGAATTATAGACATGCAGACAAATAAACAAACCAAAGGTTTAATTTTTGGTATGTATATTATTTTAGACTTTTGTGGAACCAAACACAACACCATCACTGGTTGAAAGAAAAAAGCACGGAATGGTATAAAGACCCGAGAAGACTGGGGCTGATTTCCGGGGCTGATTACTTCCTAGCCCAGACTGGAGATTCATTTTACATTTACATTTATGGCATTTGGGACACACCCTTTTCCGGAGCGACTTACAGTAGTGGTAGACTCGTGCAGTGAATCGGTGAAAGGTCTCCGGTATCTCGGGTGATTCCGCAGAGTGACATGCCCTCTGGACTTGATTTCAATTTGGGCTGATATTTTCTAAAGCTAACATTACGGTACGATCACGAATGAAATGGGGACATGTGTGTACCTGCAGATGTAGTTGCTCTTGCAGGAGACTTGCAGTGCCAAGCAGTTGGGCTTTTCCTTGTCTTCATAAGAGCATGCAGGGACGATGGTCTGGCGCCGACGCTCGGAGCAGGCTGACTGGTCCCCTGGTGGGCATGAGCAGTACAGCATGCCGTAGCTGTGTCGGGGAGGCACCTTGTCGAAAAACTGACGCAGCGCCTTGTGGCACTTGCGTTTGTTGCACACTTCGGCTGTGGAGACGCGGCTGGTGCACGGGCTGATGTAGGCCGAGCGGTACTTCTTACACGTGTCATTCAGATTGCACGCCTTGGCTGCATTGAGGCAGTTGTTCTCCTTGGCCAGAGCAGGGTCACCTTTAGGAGACAAAAGAACAGGAAAGAAGAAGGGATTACATGTTGGAATTTGATATCATATGGGAAGCAATAACTTTTTTTCCTTTTTTCCAAACGGCTTTCCAAATTTGAGCATACCATGGAGCCATCCCATTAAATCCATAGTTGAAATCTGACCCAAGCATGACTCTGCCTAGAGGAGGAAGTCTAAAAAAAGTCAGTAAACAGGTCAGAGAGGCAAACAGGAGGCCACGCTCAACATGATGCTACCACCACCACGCTTCATTGTGTGTGTTTCTTAGGGCTATGGGGTGTTTTGTGTAGATTCATTACAAAATGCTAGATAAATCTATTGAAGTTCCAGATTGTAACATTACAAAACGTGACATTTCAACGAAGGTGAATACCGATACAAGGCATATGTCCAGCATGGAACTGTTTGAGATTCGGACAGCAAGACAGAAATGAATTCCGAATGCATCCATCTTCCCTATATAAGTCCACTACAGTTTATGAAAGGGTACAGGGCACTACACAGGGCATGGAAAAATGACCTCTCCAGCCTACATAATGCACTACATGTCCAGTAGGATTCAATCAAAGTAAGAGATTCTTCATCTCGGATTTAATGAGGTAAAGTACATGAAAAGTTATTTGGGATTCAGCCAGAGAGAAATTGAGACTAATATGAAGAACCTCTCCCTCTCTCTTTCCAAAATACCTCATTTACATACATTGCAATATAAATTAACAGTCTTTACTACAATTCTGTCAATAGGGGTGACAGAAATCCTGTAAAGTATAACCTTAGCTTTTTTACGTTTTAGCGATTGAGCGTTAAATCAGACAGAACCATCCATTTGCAGCCCCGCAGGCTAAACCAACCGTCCTCGGACAAAAAGCAGAGTCATCATAGCTGCCACGCCACACACACACACACACACACACACACACACACACTCCTTGCCTGTCAGCTCCTGCTAATTGCCCACTTTCTTACAGATGCCGCCATTAATTACCATTCCTGAAGACTTTTCAGAAAAGCGGCGCAACAGCAGCAGTTTGGCTTTTAATAAGGGCCAATTAAAAAAAGTGGCGAGAGCAGGATTGCTGGAGAGTGGAAGTGTGTGTGTGTGCGCGCGTGTGCGTGCATGCATGCTGTATAAGCATGTGTATGAGTGAATGTGTTTGTATGTTTTCTGTGCCAATAAGCACCAGAGAGAGTGTCTAAAAGAGCTGGTCGATGGGCCGTGCACATTTTTCAGCATCACTCCTGGCAAGAAAAGATGTGCTTGTGTGTGAATTTGTTTCAGGCCCAATTAAAGGATGACAGAGCTGTTTCTAGATCAGTCATTATAAACTGTATGCCAAGCAAAGTCCCCTCATTTTCCGCCATGAAACCAGATGCTAAGGGCGCGCGCTGGTTATTGGTCTTAACTTGTGCTCATTTCTTTGTACTATTTGTCATTCCATATATCACATTCACACACAATGTGACGAATATATGCAACAATTCTGCTGGTAAAATTAAGAAGTCTTACATGCTGATTATTCTCCAGTTTGACATGTTAAATACCGTTGGATCAGACAGAACTTTTCAAATTGGCTTCCGTATGTCCACGATGTTCAGATTTAAGCGTGCACATGAAGGTTTTTTTTTTATTCCGATACACGGATCAGTTGGATTAGTCATGGATTACTGAATTAGGCCGCATGTAAATGTTTGTTCTCGTTGTTAAGCAGAGCTTTGTATTCTTTCATTTGTTGTTGCAAACTAAGGGATTAATAAAGCCATCTTTGGCTGTCTTATCTGCAGGCATCACCTAGCACAAAGAGTCGAGCATTATCTAGGACCAGAAGGTAGTCCTGAGACTGAGATTAGCGAATAGCTCATTTTTTTTTTTTAATTGCTTAGCGATTAAACTTTTAGACCGAGTTCTGTAAAAAGTGTTAATCAAATGGATAAAATTCGATGCAAGTCTCGAAGAAATGGAGAAATCTAAAGGGAAGAGTCTTTATGACATCTAAAGCCAGTCATGGAAGCTCGCTAAGCCTCAACACGATTCCCAAGCAAAACAAGCAGAGCATCATGAATTTATTCACCACTGCTTTGTCAGTTATCGTCAAGGTGAAGCTGTTGCCATGATTAGAACCCAACACTGATGAGAATGAGTGCATCTGTGTGCTCGTATTGTGCAGATAAAAGGTCAGTTAGCACTTAAACGGCTGACGAGTATTAGCGATGCACATGGTCAAATATGTCCATATATCTGGTGGTAAGCTAAACACACACACTTGTACACACTAACTCAAAGGTAAACTAATACTGGCCTTGAGCATGGTTGTTATATTGTTAGTGGGATAAAGAATGTCACGTAAATGATGACCGTCGCTAATAATTCGGTAAGCAGACCCACTGTAGTGCAGCCCTGGAAATTGGAAATCTCCGCTAATAATTAGCCCGTCTCCAGACCTTCTGCAATGTGGAACGCAGGCTTAGCTAAGACTTAGCACGGTATCCTATCATGACGTTCTTGTTTTAATAGCAGCAGTGTTGAAGTCTTGATTCTGAATGGTGGACACGCCACATTTATTTTAAAACAAATGTGGCAGTTTTGTCTATTACCTTTTTTGGAAGGCGTCTCCAGTGTCAGGTAAAGATGTAACTTTTAGTTTACCGACATGGGAAAGTCCACCTCCAAGTACTGAACACAGATGGGGTTTAACGTAAATACATAGTATTCTGGGACATTATTATATACTACTAATATTCTATAATAAACATATAGTTACTAAGAATTGCTGATTCCTTCACCGACATTTTAAAAGATTTTCGGAATTAAATCCCTAAGATGGCAACCTGGCTACAGCGATCATGGTTAAAATCACGTCTCTGTATCAGCAGTGTCAAAGCATAAACAGTAGCTGTTATAACCACGAATTTCTTTTTTGGAGGTAACAATAGAAAAAGAAAATACATCATTTTAGTTGTATGTTTATAGAGACAAATCCCTTTCTCATTTGTTTTACACATATGCATATGTCTTTAATGCAGTATTAGCATTACAGCTCATATGTTAACACACACACCTACACCTGCACTGTAGAAAAACACCTAGCAAAGTGGCATCCCCACACCTACAACTAACCGACTGAACATATGCTGAGGGCATTAAGTGTGTGGGTATGCGAGTGTGTGTGTGTATGTGTGTGTTACCGCAGTGATGTGTGTATGTGTGTGTCGCATTGTATACGCAGCTGCCTTCCTTTTCATAACGTGTGAGAGTAATACCTAAATCCTGTGTGGGCTTGTGTTTCATTGTGTGTGTGTGTGTGTGTGTGCGCACAGACAGATGGCTCTGTCTCTAACCCCTGTATCAAGCACAAACTGACTGAAGAAAACATTTTAAGGAGTGGTTGTGTGTCTCAAGACCAGAAATTGTGACGAGAATACACAAATACACCCACGACGTACTCGAGCAAGCACGAAGGTTATACAAACGTATTCACACAGATTTATTTCCTCGACTTTTTATTTTTATGCCGAGTGTCTCTGTTGCAAAGTGCAAGTTTGTTTGCTCGGATTGAAGCAGCGTTTGCTCGGGTAGTCACGTTGGTTGTCATGGGAACTAAGTAAGTACGAGCTCAGTAAGTGACGCACAACAGACAGCGTTAGCTAGCTACTAACATGGAGATGTCACCGTTACTTGGGGTTGGTGTAAGCCACGCTTGTCTTATAGCGTTCACTACGTTTCATGAGTGATGAAGATGTAGAACAGACGACCAATACACATTCGTCATGAATGATTTAAAAAGCAACCACAAAAGCAGCTAAAACCATATATTTATATCATATTTTCCCTTTTAGTTTTAGATGGATTGTTTTACTCGATTTACTTTACATTTAAATTACTTTTATATAGTTTTTAAAAGCTTCTATTACTTTCATTCTACTTTTATACGATTCATATCATCGTATATGCTTTGAAATATTTGATTTATTTGAATTATTATTACTACGATCCTGCCTTACTATTTTATTTTTCTCTACATTTTGTTTATTCCGAAGTTCGTTTTTTTTGTCTTTCACACTTTAAAGCACATTGAGCTGCATTTTAAGTGTATAAAAGATGCTATATAAAGTTTATTATTTATTATCTTTACTGCTGTTAGTTAACGTACAAATCCGAACGTTCTGAGCCACGTATATTGAGACGTCTACGCTCTCAGAGAATATGCCATGTATGACACACACACACACACACACGCTCAGACGAACGGACGAGGCCATCTGCTCACATCTCTGCAATCAGAACCCCCACACAGCATATCTAGTTTCTGACACAGCCTCAAATCGATTAGCGTCACCTGTTTCCTCCCTCCTCCGTCTCTAATTTTCAATTATCGTGAGAATATGTATGAATAACGACCTTGTCTCCCGTAGGACGTCGTGCCGAACCAAAATAACGCGGCACGGATTATATTGCCAGGGAGGGCTAGCGTTACGCTAATGCGCGACATGAAGGACGGGCCATGTTCGTGATGAAACCTTTTATCTGTCCTTGTCATCCACTTTGATGGAGGTGTTAGCGTCTTCATTCTCGGATTAAATCTCAATTAAAAAAAAAAAAAAAAAAAATGACTCACCTGAGGGTTAATGGGAAAACACGAAGTGAAATGAGGAGGGAACTGCAGCTTTATCTGGCCCTGTTATGTCAGATAGTATTCGGGTCAAGGGTTTGATTGAGTTGCAGTCATTATTAGACTCTAATATATATGTGTGTGTGTGTGTGTGTGTGTGTGTGTAATAGATTGCTAGTATGCTACTAGATAGCAAATAAGATACCAGAATGTTCAAAACTCGTGTGTGTGTGTGTGTGTGTGTGTGTGTAATAGATTGCTAGTATGCTACTAGATAGCAAATAAGATACCAGAATGTTCAAAAATCGTGTGTGTGTAGGGGGGTGTTTTTAGAACTTGGTGTGGACCAAATCTCCTCATAAAGATAGTAATATTTGACAGGTTTTCTGACAGGAAAATTGGCTTTTTCACTTTGGCTTGTTGGTTACTGAGACTAAGGGTTAGCTTTAGGTGTAGCATGGAATTATTTATCAATAGAAGGTCCTCACAAGACAAACGTGTTTTGTACGTGCGTACGTAATGTGGTGCTACTATGCTAGCACAGGCTACAAGTCACCAAATAAAAAAAAAAAAAATAAATAAACGGGACAAACCATGCTAGCAAACAGCTAGAAACTAGCAATTAGCTTGGCAGCGATTTTTACAAAAGCCTTGGTAGTGTTTACATTTAAATAAACACACACAGATGCAAGTAAATCCATTCCTTGCTGTGCATCATCTCACTGAGGTAAAAAAGGTCAGATTCAGATTAGCCCCAGAGACTAATTATTATGTAAACAGACCTGCTCCACTACCGCCCTGCTAATGCTCTGCGCTAATAATTAGCCTGTGGTTTCCTGAAGAAAAAGTCTAATGGAAATGAGAGAGGGATGAGGAGATGAGGAAAACTTTCTCTCTCTCTGTGTGTGTGTGCGTGTGTGTGCGTGCGTGTGTGTAAAAAAAGATTGACTTTAACAGCTCAGATTACGTCTGCATGCAGAGTAAACACGGCTGATTTGTTTGTGTCCGTGTGTGTTGATGAATTGATGAGTGTGTTTGGAGAAGTGTGATGTAATGGGGCAGAAATGATGGTGGAAACATAGCTTGTGTTGCAGTAATGGAGGGGGAAGGAGCTTGATTTTTCACTGTTTTAGTAGTGCCATGGGTTTACACACACTTTCATGAGGAACGTTTGGGTGCTTTCGCAACTCATTTTCTACATTTGATCATGAAAGCAAAGTTTTGCTAGTTTAAGGACTTCACCGTGGCTGGAAAATACATTTTAATATAATTGAAACGGTCAAAATAGTTCAGTACGAATTTAAGAAATATGATGGCGTTTAGTAAACAATAAAACGTTTGGAGGCGCTGTTATATAAAAATAATCAGTGATGGGATGTTGTGATGAGGCCCTACATGAAGATGTGTTACTATTAATGTGAGTTGATTACAATTCTTTTAGTTTATTTTTATACATGTTTGTCTGTTTACAGTTACATTAAGCATTGTGGAACAGCCGTGACACAACTTCCTGTTACCACTTTCATTATTAACAGTCATTCTCTCTCTCTTTTTTTTTTTTTTTCCTCGCTCTCTCTAAAAAACCAAAACTGGTGGATTGTCAGGATACAGAGCAAATGCGAAGACCTTTCTCCTGAAGGCTTTCCATGTAAAGCCTGCGTTCACGTTACTGTCTTATTTGCACCAATTATTTAATATTTCTTTGCTGAGATCGGCGCCGTCTGTCTTGACAGTCCGCATTCATAACCCCAAGTGACCTGTTACATGTCGGTGGAATCGTGAAATATCGGAGTATTGAAATCGTATCTTATCGTGTGGAAGCCTGAGGTTTAAACCACTAGTGATGTGCACATGCACACTGCAGAAAAGCCACATGAAGTCTGATCTAACAGTTCTCCTTCATGTCACACAGCTACGTATCGGATATGTCTGAGATTTCGGACCGAAATCCGATCTTTTTTTAAATATCAGTGTCCCATTAAGGCGGCGCATTCATCAGTACTGTGCTATAAAAGCATATTTAATGTTACAGCTCATGCATCTGTCAAAAAGAGGTGTTTTTCTGCTTTTATTTTTAAATGCTAAACAATGTGAAGAGCAGTGTGTTTCGCTGAAGATTTCCATGGTACAGCTGTTAAACATGACAGTAAGCAAGCTTTTACATCACGTATGGATTGTGTACAGAACAAACATATGGGAATCTGACAAGGAAACGTGCCAGGAATAAACTCGAGTGTCTTTTTTTATATTCTTTCTACATGAGAGAGAGATAACAATGGGCTTTGTATTATTACATATATATAATATAGTTATTATTATCTACGTCTAACTTTTATTCCTCCCTAAATAAGAGAGGGGTGTGTGTGTGTGTGTGTGTGTGTGTGTGTGTGTGTGGTCTGCTCTCTCATTATTCATTTGCCACTTTTTACTTCCCTCCACTATCTCGCTAACTTTTTTCATGATAATAAATCTCACCTCATCCTTACTGTTACAAATAAAATAGTTGTTGTTTTGTGTGTGTGTGTGTGTGTGTGTGTGTGTGTGTGTGTGTGGTGTTCTCATTTGCCCCTGGACACTTCCCTGTACTCATTTTCCCTCATGCACTCACTCAACCTATAATAAAACTCACATCTTCCTTATTGTTCCTAATAAAACGTGTGTGTGTGTGTGTGTGTGTGCGCGTGTGCGGGGGGGGGGGGGGGGTTCTCTCATTTGTCA